>MU687922.1:83866-118096 GCA_026770625.1 Nicotiana glauca | reverse complement strand
CACGAGTTATTATGCAACTAATTAATACGTCAAAATGCAACAAAATTTCTAAAAATTATAAAATTATTTAATTTGTAACTTTTGGAATAATTTGCTTAGGGCAAAAATCACGTACTCACAAGGCCCACATCTCGAAGTCCGATAAAAATCAAAAAATCCGACAACCCATTTAACCACGAGTCCAACCATACCAAAATTACTAAATTCTGATAACAATTCGGCCTCTAATTCTTCAAATCTCATTTTCAAATCCCTAGGTCCATATCCCCAATTTACACCTCAAAAACATGTAATCTAGTTGGATTATTCGATGATAATTCAATATTATGGAGTAGAAATAATCACAAGTGACATACCTCATGATTTCTCACTCAAAAATCACCCCAAACCGCGTTGTTTTCGTCTAAAAATGTAGGAATAAGATAAAATAAAAAAACAAGACGGCTCAATAAAACATGATTCTGGTCGCTAAAAGCCCTATTCCCGTCGCTAAAAGTGCCATATCTGGTCGATAAAGATGTGCACCAGATCCTGCTGCACCAGCAATATTTATTTTCACTAAAAAGGCTCTAACTCCACCATACGAACTTGGAATTTGATGATTCTTGTTCCTATAAGTAAAAAATAATAATACGAACATAGCCCTTCAAGAGAAACTCAATTCTAAGCTCATTTGCTCAGTGCGATACCCATTTCGCTCGTTAAACAATTAACTCATGTTTCGCGTCAAAAACTCAATCACGACTTGATGAAATTAGACAAAACTTTCCAGATCACTCCTAAAATTCATAATCAAAATTCCGAAAAGTCTCGAAATCAAATTTTGATCTCTGGAACTAAAAATGGACGTTTGGATCATTACATGCTTATGCTCAAAATGGCAAAATCTTCCAAAAACTCTTCCAAAACTTATCCGAGCCTCATGGGACCCCGACCAAAGATGCTAACACCCCCATAACATAATTCAAACTTGTTCCAGCCTTCAAAACGCTCAAAACAACATCAAAACATCGAATCACCCTCGGATTCAAGCCTAAGAATTCCAAAGCTTCCGAATTCCGAATTCAATCAAAAATTCTATCAAACCTCGTCCGAATGACCTAAAATTTTGCACACACGTCACAAATGAAACAACAGACCTACTCCAATTTCTGGAATTCCATTACGACCCCTGTATCAAAAGCTCACCTATCAACCGAAAAATGCCAAAATTCTAATTTTGCCAATTCAAGCTTAAATCTACTCCGGACCTCCAAAACATATTCTGAGCATGCTCCTAAGTCCCAAATCACCTAATGGAGCTAACCATATCATAAAAATTCGAATCCTAGATCGTATTCCAACAAGTCAAAACTTGGTCAAACTTTTCAAATATGTAAGCTTCAAACTGAGAACTGTTCTTCCAAATTCATTCTGATCATACTGAAAACCAAAACCGACGATTTAAATAATTCATAATACATCACACGGAGCTATTCATGCCCAAGAAATGGCGAGCAAAGTACAAAAGCTCAAAACGACCGGTCGGATCGTTACATCCTCCACCACTTAAACATACGGTCATCCTCGAACGTGCCCAGAGTTGTTTTGAAAACCATCAAATCGCTGTGTAACCTTACCGTGCACATACCCGGGGGTGATCCCACGTCCCCTATCTCATATAGGTCCGATAACACAATGTAACTGAAATTTCACAATCCAACCTAGCCCATAAACCTTAGAACCAGATTTCCACTTCTCAAAATTATCTACAAGATTAGAATCTCACATTTATACTCTGAATAAGCCCGAACAAGCTGTAACAAGCCATACCTGCAACCTCAGATGCAATTACATGATATACCACATAACTCAAACTGTTGTAGCATAACTTCTAATCACAGCAGTTGCTCAGAACAATCGAATATCGATAATAAACCTATTATCAAATAAAGCCTCATTCTAACACTTTTGTATACCGCTAATGATGAATAAAACATGCAGAAAGTCATAACCATTCCTCGGATCAGCCAATCATGGAGCTCCCTCTCCGTCGGCAAAACCATAGTAAATTTCTTAGCCGAACCTCGATATTACCTTCCAACATGCTGAAATCCAATCTGTTTGTATTCATTAAAGATCCCAACGATCTCATCTAATCAAACACAACCACTCTGGGGACATGACACCTCAATATAGACTAAAGCCACAACTTACACAAGCCGCGCACCAATAAGCAACAATTCGAACATACTCAAATCACAAAAAAAATGGCTCAAATCAGAGAGTTGTACCGCAAGCTCACCAGTACCACCACACACAATTCTGGGAACCCGTCACACATCGTAGAAATAGAACACACGAAACCAACTCTAAGGGTCATATATCCACATAACTTCGCTGCAATGCGCGGCCATATCCGAACACTGGCCCACATGAAACACCTCAAGTCATTATGCTCAAAATCGACAACCACGCGCAATTTGATGTCTACAACCAAAGCAAATCATCATAACCACGGCGAAGCAACTGACATAACATTACACAGACCCAAAAGAACACCATCGATACGCCATCCACCGAGCAATACCCAATACTCTTCCTGCTCAAATTCCACCGAGAGACCCATTAAAACCATGACATATGTGCCTATAACCAACCAATCCTAATGCCTCGTGACACAGAAAGGTAATCATAGATCTCCCATATCACTAATAAGCTCACTAACAATTGAGTCAACACATCCCTCAACAATACTACTCAGAGTCAACCAAGCCGACCCGATGTAGAACACACATCCATATTGGCCTACTAATGAACCCCTTATCAAGGAGTTTCTGAAGCTGCTCCTTCGATACCTTTAACTTCGCCGATGCCATATGCTATGGTGCCCGACACCAAATCAATACCGAAATCGACAACACTGTCTGGCAGTAGGAAACACATCTGGAAAATCCCTCACCACCGGAACTGAATCATGGTAAGAGTCTCTACACTGCCATCCATCACGAAGGCCACGTAAGAAAGACAACCCTTCCCAGCCATCCGCTAGGTCTTTAAAAATGAAATTACCCTACTGGAAACATAATCTGTCGAACCTTGCAACTCAATCTGTGGCATCCCCGGCATAGCCAACGCCGTCGTTTTAGCACAACAGTCTAGAATAACATGACACTAAGTCAACCAATCTATACCCAACATCACATCCAAAATCTAACATACCAAGCAACAAGGATCCACTCGGGTCTCCAAACTCTAATAGTTACCACACAAGACCGATATACGCGGTCCACAACCACGACCTAACCTATTTATGAGAACCCCCAGTCTCCAAATCCATAGAGCACGCGAATCACCATATGAGATCCTAACTCCACCACCTATACAACATACTTCTAATATACAATCATCCCACGAGAGGTACTCTTAAAATCCTTCTGTGCCACCAAGCGACTCAAATATTAGCAGTCGATCCAATAAGAGAGCGTCGCAATACTAATGAAGTATCCTCAACTCAAACCCATCACCCTTTGTAAAATGTATGCTCTCATCAAGCTATACCAGTTAGTAATATCATTTATCTAGTCATCAGAAACTGTCCATGCTGCTTAAGAATTTTTTACCTTCCCTTCAGAACTAAAGTGTGACCTTACACATGCAAATCTCAATCCTACACAACATACCGCATATACAATACCATCCTATGATAATTATGAGAACTTCATAATCTACTCCGAGCTATAAGCAACGACGTACTCAACCAGCTAAGAACTTTTCCATTGGATCCCATCTAGGAGAAATCAATATACATCCCATGCTCCTCATGCCAGTAGAAAATATACATATCTAATCGTGGTAGAAATTATCAAGAACTCTACAAATCCCCTTTGCACAAAATTGAACCATCAGTACTGAATCCTTCTAACTCAACCAAGCTACACAAGCTATCAAAACCTTAGAGCATTACCACGAAACACCTGTGGAAATCCACCACTTCATAAGCTCCCAAGAGTCAATCATATCCATTACCATGTCGACCCAGCCTACTACCAAGTTTTCCTAATCCTCTGAGTTCCTTCCAAATTACCTTCAAATTCATATGTTTCCTTGATAGTACAACACTATCCTTAACTAAAACTTGCCCCACAAACTTTAACGTAAAACCACACCACCTAAGGCTCATAAGTCGCTGAATTCTCTCTTAAATATTCCCAAAAGTACCACATTCAAAATACTCACCCTGAAAGGACTTCCTGTGAATCCAAAGCCATTACCTTTACCTTCCTGATACTGCTATATAGAACCCCATAATGATATAGGAATACTGCTAGTCTTGATACCTTCCAGTGCAACCTTAGTTTCTAGCTACACATACGACTTGGAAATCTCCAATTATAACATGTAAAATCTTGAACCCAATAGAACCATTCTCGAGAGTCATCCACTCTACTCAATCAGTAATTAGACCGATCAAACGGATCGAACAATCTGTGCTCCATTAGCATTCCAACACCGCAAAATGCAACCTCACCTTAATGCAACCAAACAACTTCACGATCTATGCACCGCACATCCTTTACCAATAACCACTCAAGTCATTCCACGGTTCTCATACACCCATAATGCATAGCATAACCTTTATTGAAATTCTTTTACTCGAGCCATCCTCGATCTCAATCTCTGTAGGCCATAACTGATTCACCTGTACGCCTCAACTGGACCAACATAGCACATACTCGTGCAGTCAACTAATCGATGGCAGCCTCCCCCATTTGGCTCGAAACCATAGATCAAAACACATACGATAACTCATAATGCTTATACTCTATTACTTCCATAATACTATAGTGAGATTAAACTCGATCCTTTATAAACTCGTGAAACACCGACCATCTAGTACTTTAAATCTTCTACAAATCTTGCATTCACTCTCGCAATAGTTAAACCCACTCTCTTAAGCGACCCAAATTAAAATTGCAACATATATCTTTCACTGGTAACAGAGATCTTCCAACAAACAGCATAAGGATTACACAAACTTTAGAACACTTTGCATGAGATAACTCACCTGCTTTACCTCCAACTAACATCTCTTTATACCTTTCCACCGTCATAGACATTACGAAATCACTTAATCTTAAGTTTGAGCACATACCGCCATATGAAATTTACTTCACTCCCAACTAGGACACATGAAAAGATTCTTCACACACCCATATTTCGAGACTATACCTCAAATCGGGATGGAAATCAAGCACATAATAGTTCTTCTATCCTCGCAGACCCTTCTCGTCACTTACAAATCATATGATTATATCTCGCTGTCATAACATACTCATCGCATAGCCAACCGATCATCACTTCTACTATCAGGGACACTATATAAGTTCAAAACACGTACTCATACAATCAGAACTTCGGTGCTCAAGCCATAGGCAAAAATCCGGCCTCGAGTCCTCCAAATTGGCCTAACATCAACACACAGAGATCACATCTCACCTCTCAATCAGGGAATCACAAGCCATCAATGCACATCTGATACTAAGCATTCATTCACGCATACGAATGTGTGGAAGGAATTCAAAGAGTTATATTTCAAGCTGAATCAAGGACGCACGATAAGAGTTCAAGAATGTAAAGTTTTTCCTAAAGCTTCTGTAGCCTCTCGAGGATAAATACAGACGTCTCCGTACCGATCCACGAGACTCTACTAAACCTGCTCATAACTCGTGAGACCTATGTAACCTAGGCTCTGATACCAACTTGTCACGACCCTAAACCCAGATCCGATCGTGATGGCGCCTCTCGTGAAGACAAGGCCAGCCGACACAAACCACAAGTTTAATTAACATATATAATGATTCACAATTAAGTCATTAATAATGATAAATCCCCAAATAAAGTGAAATATATCAATCGTGGAAACAAAATACAACCTGACATCGGGGTGTCACAAGTCACGAGCATCTACGATGTAACGACCCGATCGGTCGTTTTGAGCTCTAGCACATCGTTCAGCGGTCTGAGACCATGAGCAGCTTCATTTCAAGTATATCGACTTGTGCGTGTGGTCGGAATTGAAATTCAGAAAGATCAGAGTTAAATTTAAATGAAAATTCTCATTTTAGAAGCCTTAAGTTAGAGAAAATGGCTAAGATTGGAATTTTGAGTAAACGACCTTGAAATAAAGATCTAAAGATTCCAGTAGGTTCGTATGATGATTTCGGACTTGGGCATATGCCCGGATTGGGTTTGGATAATCCGAAAGTGTTTTGGCGCCTATTGTGGAAGTTGGCATTTTGGAAGAAATTTCATAAGTTTGGTTTGAAGTGCATTTCAGTGTTATCGATGACCGTTTGGGATTCTGAGACTGTGAATAGCTCCGTATGGTAATTTTGGAGTTGGGGGCGCGATCGAAAGTGAATTCGGAGGTTCGTAAGTCATTTTGAAGCCATTTGGCTAAAGATAGAAATTTGAAGATTTTTTAAAAAGTTTGACCGGAGGTGGACTTTTTGATATCGGGGTCAGAATCCAATTTCAAAAGTTGGAGTAGGTCCGTAATGTCAAATATGACTTGTGTGTAAAAGTTGAGGTCAATCGGATGTGATTTGACAGGTTTAAACATCGAAAATAGAAGTTTGAAGTTCTAAAGTTCATGAAGCTTGAATTGGGGTGTAATTGACGGTTTTAGCATTGTTTGATATGATTTGAGGCCTTGAGCAAGTCTGTAATGTGTTTCGGGATTGGTTGGTAGGTTTGGTTGAGGTCCCCCGGGCCTCGGGTGGATTCCGGGTAGTTAACGGATCGAAAATGGATTTTTGGGAAGGCTGAGGTTTGTTGGTTGTTGGTATTTCTGCTTCTGCGGAAATGGGACAGCAAAAGCAGCCCCGCAGAAGCGTGGGATGTACCGCAGAAGCGGCTGGAGGTGATGGGAGCTGGGACCGCACCTGCAGAGGATGGAGCGCAGAAGCGGAAAGGGGGAGGCTTGGTGAGGACCGCAAATGCGGTATTGGGGCCGCACCTGCGGGACCGTAGAAGCGATTTGGGAGCCGCAGATGCGGAAAGGAGCTGGGCAGAATGTTGTTTTAAAATCCGATTTTGGCCATTTCTCATCATATGTTTCTTGGCTTGGGGCGATTCTTGAAGGATTATTTAGAGAGTAATTTCATCATCAATGGCAAGGTAAGTTATCCCCACCTATTTTGAGTTAAATACATCAATTATGTATGGATTTGAGCATGAAAATTCTAGAAAAACTTGGGGTTTGAGAGAAAACCTAGAAAATTATATTCATGGGATTTAGCCACGATTTTGGGTAGGGAAATTAGTGAAAATTATATATTTGAGTTCCTAAGGTCATGGGTAATCTTTATCTTCAAAAAATTTCAAATTCCGGGCACGTGGGCCTGAGGGCGTTTTGGTTAACTTTTCGTTCGGGGTTAGGAATCGTTACAAATTGGGTTGTAAAGTTTAATTGAGCATATATTAATGGATTTGTATAATCATTGGCTAGTTTTGGAGCATTGTGCGTTAGTGCAAGTCTTCGGAGGAATGTAGAATGCCGGTTATGAGTCTTCGGAGCTAGGTGAGTCTCCTTTCTAACCTTGTGAGAGGGAATTGTCCCCTTAGGTGAGTTAATTGGTTATGCGCTCCAATTTGTGGGAGCTACGTATGCACGAGGTAACGAGAGTCCGTGCGTAGCTACTATTATGCTATTGTCCGGGTAGTTAGGACCCAAAAGCATGTATAGCTTGAATTGCTTAAATCACCTTGAATTAGTAAGTAAATTTCGAAAGGGATCAAACTTCATTTCTTAAAGATTGTTAAAGTAAAATCGGTATTATTTGGATAATTTCTCCCCGATAAATTCTTAATTGACTACTTGATCATGTATTTTATGTGTACCTGCGTCGCATGCCTGATTCGCGAGAAGGGTATGTGTTTATTTATGAAACAGGCCGAACGCCTTGGCAGATTAAATAGATGCATCTATGGTTCGGGCTGTTCGACCCTCGGCAGTGCATAGTTTACATTTCCTGTTGGATCGAGCCGGCACCTCGGTGTGATTTGCACATGTTACTTTCGCTTGAGAATTTTAAATGTGAAATTTGCCCTTCGTGGCTTGATACAAACTGATAGGATATTAAAGAATAAACCTTGAAAGCCCTTGATCATTTGTTGAAGGTGTTTACCTATTTTCTGGCTTCGCGAATTAAAACTACTATATAAATACATGACTTTCTTCTCATTTCTAGGATATTGATAATCGACCACTAGTAAGTGTCAAAGTTGACCGTCTCGTCTCTACTTCTTCGAGATTAGGCGGGATACTCATTGAGTACACGTTGTTTACGTACTCATACTACACTTCTGTGCATTTTTGTTGCACAGGTATATGTATCTCTAGCAGCCTACTGGGCGTAGCAGCGCAGATGATTCTAGGACTAGGTGAGCTGCATTGTTCGAGGCGACCCGCAACTAGTGTAGTTCCTTTCAGCATTTTTATATTTATTCCCTGTCCACTGTATTTCGGACAGATGCTGTATTTTGGACAGATGCTGTATTTTATTTTCCTTATCAATATATGTTCATGCACTTGTGACATCGGGTTTTGGGATGGTTTTTTTGAAAGATGTGTACTAGTAGTTATTACTTAATTTGAATTGAAGTAGAGATTGTTTTAATTATGAAAAATGGAAGGAAAAATCCTAGCTTTTTAAAGGTATTAAAAGAGAATTTAATTGATAATTTAGTTGGCTTGCCTGACAGAGGTGTCCGGCGCCACCACAACCCTTAGTGGATTCTGGGTCGTGACAACATGGTATAATAGCACTAGGTTCCCATCGGTCTCACGAGCCATGAGCAAGTCTAGTAGAGTCTCGCGGATTGGTGCGGAGACGTCTACACTTATCCTCGGGAGGCTAAGGGCTGTTAGGAGTACTTACCTTCTTGATTTCCTTATCGTGCGGTTCAATTCCTTTGAGGCTTATGCCTTTGATTTCTTCCTACTCAATCTTACGCGAGCGCTTGTTATAAATCGAAAATTGAAGGATTGTAATGGCACCACAAATGTGGTGCGGGATGGTTCTCACAGTATAGTTGATTGGACTATTATAGTCGCCTTATGGAAGGATATTCTATTATTTCAACTCAATAACAGAACTTCTAAGAGCCTTGTGGCTAGGCACAGGTTGTCGCTATGCTTATGAGCGATTATTCCGTAGTAGTATTGGTGTGATGGTAGGAAGTTTGCCCACGCGATGGGGCAGTGAATGATTTGAAGGGAGGTTTACTCAGTATGTAATTGAGGGATTTAGTATTTTATTCCCGGTAAAGGAAAGGCAGTCGGACTAAGGATGGTCGGATGTGGGCTGGTGGAAGTGACAAAATGTGGTAATTGCAAGCGTGGTGGAGTTCTCCTCTATGTTGGGGTGCTGTTGTCCTAATTGGACGTATTAAGTTTATCAGTATTATAATCTGCTATAATTCGCCTTTATGACAGGATATTGTGAAATAGTATTGGAGATACAACTGTCAGATATCGCATGGAACGGAGGTTTAGGATTGAATCAGTATTTCAAATGTTGGCAGTTCGAGAAAGATGACCTTCGGAAAAATTTAAAGTCAGTAACAAATTATGGATTCAAGTTCCTGGAAGATACATTTTATTGAGGCAACAACGGAGCAGCAAAAGATGAGAAAACATGTGGGAAGTGTCGGACGGAGTTTTGAACTTCCAAAGGGCCAGGTATAAGAAGCGTAGGTCGAGCAGTTGAGTAAAGGAGCTAGTTTGCCCAAAGTGGGAGAGTGGAGGAGCTGTATAGGGCTTGGTAATAAGATGACTATACGCCTTAAGGAGAGTTTGGAACGATTTGAGAATACTGGTGCTTGGTTATTGGGGTCTACGGGCCTAGTTTGAAGTAGGGATTCTTGTGCAACCGGAGATTTAGCATAACGGAAAGGAGGCGCTTAAATGAAGAAGGATGCAGCATAAAAATTTGAATTAGAAGGATGTTGTCGCACATTTAAATAATGTCCACGGGGGGTAAATGGACCTGTGCAACTGGAGAGTGAGCTCAGACTCAGGAAGGGTCATTGATGACGTAGTAATTGTACCCTATACAGCAGTGTGGGAAGATACCGGGGAGAGCCTTCTATAGGCGGGTTACCCAAGTGAGCAGGTTAGCAGTCGTGTGGTTGGCGAGGATTCTGCAAAGAATTTTATCGGTTATCTAGCAAAGAGATCGGTCGTGCAAATATTGTGGGCGAATCAGAGTATAAAAGAATGGGATTTTGCAGAAAGAATCCGAGAATTTTTGCGGTTAATCGTTCAAGGTTATGTCAATGGAAGCTAGGGGATCTTGGTGAATCCCAGAGTTGTGAAATAATGGCTTTAAGCTAAGTGGGAGAGTCTTACCTCTTACAATGGGGTTGCAGAGTTAACTGCTTGCGAGGTTTTAGGTTATTAGCATATTTTTGGGCTATTTTAGCTACGGGGAAAGACCATAAGTGGTAATCTGGGCAAAGGAATTATTAAAGGTAGGCTATCGTTAGCCTTATTGGATCACGCTCAGACTTGGGGAAAGATTCAGGGTTTTGCTTTATACAGATGCAGGTTCCAAGGGAAGTGATTCGGCGGGTTCTTCGCCAAGAAGGTGGTGCTCATGTGATGGGAGACTCGTGGAGTTGATTATATTCGGGGCCAAGTTAGGGCGGGTGGCTCTCAACAGTGGTCATGGTAAATTCACAAGATGAGGTGTGATGCCTAATGCTTTCGAGCGTATAATTACGGGTAAAGAAGCCAGCTTGTTAGCAGCCTATGAGGAGAGGCGCAGAATGTTCTGTGATGGTTTGGCTTGTAGTGTGGCATTTGGGAGGTACGGAATAATTCGTGGGATTTGAGACGGCATATTCTCGTGATTCAAGGTCACTCGGAATAAGTGCAGATGGAGTATGCTACGTATTGAATGGAGTTGGTATTATTTCTAAGGCAATCAAGGATAAATTGGAAGAAAATAGATTGGTTAGCCATAATTTAGTTGGCATATTGATGGTAGAGATTAGCTCTTTCCGCGTGATTAAGTTATGCAAGTGATCTGCGGCGATGCGTATGAGGCTTGTCAGCCGTCGTAATTGATATTATTCTGAAGCATTTTACTGTTATGGCTTGTTATGTGGAAGCAAGTTCCGGAAGGGCTATGGTGGCTTAGACCACAACTTAGATGTTTGCATATTCTACGGTTATGAGTATTCACCTGTGTGTTGCTATGATTCTCCTAAAATGAGTTAAGTGGAAGGTTATTATATGATGAAGTGTTAAAATATTAACGATTTTAGAGTTACGATGAGGATCGTGTTCTATCGTATGTCGGCACATTGGGTGCAGTGAGTAGCATGGAAATTCGAAGTGAGGATCGAAGTTGCAGTTTGTTGTCGGTAAGGATGTCACAAGCTCGGATGAGCAAGAAAACGGTGAAATGTTAAAGTAATTAGTATTGTATTCAACGTTACCTGAGATCGAGGTGTTGTGAAAGAGGCTTTGCATCTTGGTCAAGGATTCTTGACTGCTTTTCAGCGTTAGTGCGATCAATAGTTTAGATGTGCGGACCCGTTATTTATTTCAGAAGGTTATGGGAGCGTGTCCCACGGGAAGATTGTACAAGTGTGACATGTAGTCACTTGTTTGACTAAATATTTAAACCAAGTATGAGGAATTGTGGTAATATCATTACTCTGAGAATTTATGCCTAGAGGGCACTTTGTTTATTGGGTTATGAACTGAGGAGGTTTGCTCCGGTTACGACGGTTGTTCGTATGTATTATGAGGAAATGGGAGTTAGTATGGACCTTTGAAAGGTTATTGGCTTAGTTTGATGTGATCAGGATCGACTTGAGGTCGGTGGATGGATTTAAATGTGAATATGGGCTCTATGTCAGGCCAGTTGTGTTCATTTCAGTAATGCGCTCCTTATGGAGTAGACAGGGTGTTATTTCGTTGTCAGATATATCATGTAGTGATACGTTGCACCGTGTGAGTTGTGAGACGACTTGAGAAATTTTTTATGTGTTGAGGATCCATGTGGAAATGGCGTATTATGAGAAAAATGGCTCTTGAGATTCAGATTGTATATCGAACCTCAGTCGTGCTTGAGTTTTGTAGCTTATAGCGCTACACGTCCCCTCAGGGATGGTATTATGCACTTAGCGTGCTTGTGACCAAATTCGATATCTTGTTGTAACGAGCAATTTGGCTCGACGTATATCTCCTTATATGAGTTCTACGTGTGGATCGGTTGGCACGCTGCCATGGTTATGTTATTTGGATCGGGTGGCACGCCTCCATGGTTATGTTATTTGGATCGGGTTGCGCGCCATAACAGCGTAATGTTCAGTACAGTTCCCTATATCTGTTTATTGTGTTCTGTTTCCTATTTTCTGAAGGAAGCTCATACTAGTTGTGCACCCGCGTTGCATGTATGATTCGCGAGCGGGGTAATTAAAATTCCTGTCGGAGTTCATTTTCCTTTTTTGTATCGCATTCTAATTGGTAGCCTATTGGCACATTGTGGCATCATATGAGACTTTTGATCATGTCGGGGTGGCTTATTTCCGGAGCAGTTCATACTAAGTGAGACGAGGTTGTTGGATTTAGGACCAATGCAATTTGATTATATGAAGTGCATTAAGGAGCTAAGACCATTAGATGGTTCAGGAAGAGGCAATGACTCTTGTCAGGGGTATAGACCCAATGATTTGTTGATTCAGCAGTTGGTTATGAATTTTGGCATATCTCTTCCGTTGTGTCGGTGTTGTAAAGGTTAAAGGAAGACCCATGTAGGTCATGAGGTGCAATGGGAGCATCGGATTCGTGGAATTTTGATTAATTCGATCAGAAATGTTACTATGGTCCTATGAGTAAAGTCGTGCAAGTTGTGAAGTCAGCAAAGTTATGCAGTCGCGTCTGGGTAAAGCGTGCATTTATTGATATAATGAGCGCATGTTGAAAACATGCCTAGCATTGAGTTCCGGATGTTGGAATTGGACTTTGAGGCGTATCCGCTCGAATAAAAGAGAATATCTTCAGAATTGATCGAGCTAATGTGCTCAACTAAATTGTGGTAGCACGGGAAGTTGCATAAGAAGTTAAACAGCGATTTCAGACCACCCCAGTGCAATTCTCAGCACGTTCGAGGACGAACGTATGTTTAAGTGGGAGAGAATGTAATGACTCGATCGGTCGTTTTGAGCTCTAGCACGTCGTTCAGCGGTCTGAGGCCATGAGAAGCTTCATTTCAGGTATATCGACTTGTGTGTATGGTCGGAATTGATATTCAGGAAGATCAGAGTTAAATTTAAATGAAAATTCTCATTTTAGAAGCCTTAAGTTGGAGAAAATTTCTAAGATTGGAATTTTGAGTAAACGACCTCGGAATCAAGATCTGAAGGTTCCAGCAGGTTCATATGATGATTTCGGACTTGGGCGTATGCCCGGATTGGGTTTTGGATAACCTGGGAGTGTTTTGGCACCTATTGTGGAAGTTGGCATTTTGGAAGAAATTTCATAAGTTTGGTTTGAAGTGCATTTTAGTGTTATCGATGTCCGTTTGGGATTCCGAGACTGTGAATAGCTCTGTATGGTGATGTTGAAGCCATTTGGCTAAAGATAGAAATTTGAAGGTTTTTTGAGAAGTTTGACCGGAGGTGGACTTTTTGATATCGGGGTCGGAATCTGATTCTGAAAGTTGGAGTTGGTCCGTAATGTCAAATATGACTTGTGTGCAAAATTTGAGGTCAATCGGACGTGATTTGACAGGTTTAAACGTCAGAAATAGAAGTTTGAAGTTCTAAAGTTCATGAAGCCTTAATTGGGGTGTAATTAACGGTTTTACCGTTGTTTGATATGATTTGAGGCCTCGAGCAAGTCCGTAATGTGTTTCAGATTGGTTGGTAGGTTTGGTTGAGGTCCCGGAGGCCTCGGGTGGATTCCGGGTGGTTAATGGATCGAAAATGGATTTTTAGGAAGGCTGAGGTTTGCTGGTTGCTGGTATTTCCGCCTCTGCGGAAATGGGACCGTAGAAGCGGCCCTGCAGAAGCGTAGGATGGACCGCAGAAGCGGCTGGAGGTGATGGGAGCTGGGACCGCAGATGCGGTCATTTTGCCGTAGATACGGGACCACACCTGCGGAGGATGGAGTGTAGAAGCGGAAAGGGGGAGGCGTAGTGAGGACCGAAGATGCGGTATTGGGGCCATACCTGCGAGACTGCAGAAGCGGTCTGGGAGCCGCAGATGCGGAAAGGAGCTGGGGCAGAATGTAGTTTTAAAATCCGATTTTGGCCATTTCTCATCATATTTTTCTTGGCTTGGGGCGATTCTTGGAGGATTTTTTAGAGAGTATTTTCGTCATCAATGGCAAGGTAAGTTATCCCCACCTATTTTGAGTTAAATACATCAATTATGTATGGATTGAGCATGAAAATTCTAGAAAAACTTGGGGTTTGAGAGAAAACCTAGAAAATTATATTCTTGGGATTTAGCCACGATTTTTGGTAGGGAAATTAGTGAAAATTATATATTTGAGTTCCTAAGATCACGGGTAATCTTTATCTTCGAAAAATTTTGGATTTCGGGCACGTGGGCCCGAGGGCAGTTTGGTCAACTTTTCGTTCGGGGTTAGGAATCGTTACAAATTGGGTTGTAAAGTTTAATGTAGCATATATTAATGGATTTGTATAATCATTGGCTAGTTTTGGAGCATTGTGCGTTGGTGCAAGTCTTCGGAGGAATGTAGAATGCCGGTTATGAGTCTTCGGAGCTAGGTGAGTCTCCTTTCTAACCTTATGAGAGGGAATTGTCTCCTTAGGTGAGTTAATTGGTTATGTGCTCCTATTTTTGTGAACTCATGGATAGTTTGAGTTGCTTAAATCACCTTGAATTAGTAAGTAAATTTCGAAAGGGATCAAACTTCATTTCTTAAAGATTTTTAAAGGAAAATCGGTATAATTTGGATAATTTCTCCCTGATAAATTCTTAATTGACTACTTGAGTATGTATTTTATGTGTACCTGCGTCCCATGCCTGATTCGCGAGCAGGGTATGTGTTTATTTATGGAACGGGCCGAACGCCTCAGCAGATTAAATAGATGCATCTATGGTTTGGGCTGTTCGACCCTCGGTAGTGCACAGTTTACATTTCCTGTTGGATTGGGTCGTCACCTCAGTGTGATTTGCGCATGTTACTTTCGCTTGAGAATTTTAAATGTGAAAGTTTCCCTTCATGGATTGATACAAACTGATAGGATATTAAAGAATAAACCTTGAAAGCCCTAGATCATTTGTTAAAGGTGTTTACTTGTTTTCTGGCTTCGCGAATTAAAACTACTATATAAATCCAGGACTTTCTTCAGATTTCTAGGATATTGATAATCGAACTCTAGTAAGTGTCGAAGTTGACCGTCTCGTCTCTACTTCTTCGAGATTAGCGGGATACTCATTGAGTACACGTTGTTTACGTACTCATACTACACTTCTGTGCATTTTTGTTGCACACGTATATGTATCTCTAGCAGCCTACTGGGCGTAGCAGCGCGGATGATTCTGGGACAAGGTGAGCTGCATTATTCGAGGTGACCCGCAGCTAGTGTAGTTCCTTTCAGCATTTTTATATTTATTCCTTGTCCACTGTATTTCGAACAGATGTTGTATTTTATTTTCCTTATCAATAGATGCTCATGCACTTGTGACACTGGATTCTGGGAAAGTTTTTTTGAAAGATGTGTACTAGTAGTTATTACTTAATTTAAATTGAAGTAGAGATTGTTTTAATTATGAAAAATGGAAGGAAAAATCCTAGATTTTTAAAGGTATTAAAAGTGAATTTAATTGATAATTTAGTTGGCTTGCCTGACAGAGGTGTCCAGCGCCACCACGACCCCTAGTGGATTTTAGGTCGTGACATACTAAGGTTTGAATAAAAATAAAATTCTAAAAATTTACTAAATAGAGTCTAAGGAAGACAAGAGGGAGAAAAGCATGCTGCGAACATTGGGCAGCTACCTTTCTAACTTCAATGACTCTGCCACTGAGCAATCAACACCCACTACGGGGATAAAAAAATACCTGAATCTGCATAGAAGGTGCAGCGAGTAATGTGAGTACGCCAACTCAGTAAGTAATAAAAGTAAATGAAAGCTAAGCGGTAAGAAAACATGTAAGCCACATCACAACACTACATCAAATGTAGTACATTTACAAAATAGTACAAAATCATTTACTTAGTAATTCAAGCTCAGTTTCAGTAAAATCTCTTAAAACAACTTTCAATAGTTTTAAACGAGTGATAAAATAGTGAATAAAATAATAGAAACGTGAATAGCCTCCGGGCGAAACATGTACCATAAACCGCCCCTCAAGCATAATATCAAAAGAACCACCCCTCAAACTACCTTACAATCACTCGTAATCAGCCCCTCAGGCATAACATGATTCAAGAACCGCCCCTTGGGCAACATGGATCAAGAACAGCCCCTCGGGCTCCAATATGAAACAACAACAACCCCTTGGGCTACAACACATCACCACACTGGGCACCCGCGCTCCCTGGGGGTATACAAACTCAGGGAGGGGCCCATTACGGCCCAAACACAATAACAAGCTATCGTGTGGCATAATCAATCCGGCCCTTGGCCTCACATAATAAACAGAATTATCACACTGGGTACCCGCGCTCACTGGGGGTGTACAGACTCCTGGAGGGGCCGTTTACAGCCCAAGCACAATATCAAGCCATCTCGTGGCATAATCAAATAGGATCTTGGCCTCATATCAATCACAAACCACCTCGTGGCATAATAAATCAGGCTCTCGGTCTCTCATATATCACCAATCAGTACCACGTGCTGCAGCGCACAGCCCGATCCCATGATAACCTCACAACACAGGCCCTCATTTTTACTCAGTTAGATCTCACTCAAACTCCTCAAGCTGACAGTAAAACAAGTACTCGGCTCAAAATCATTTTATAAAATCAAAGGAGTGAATAAAACCGAGTAATAAAAATAGTAAGAACATAGCATGACTGAGCGTAAACATTAAACCAAAACAATAAGGTAAAAATAGTAGTAAAAGTCCCTAAGGGTCAAAACAATCGACACAAGGCCCAGACACGGCATTTAGCCCAAACAAAATAGTATTTTCCAAAATAAAACAATGTCAAATAGTTCTTAAGTAAAATACGCGACTTATTAGTCATACGGGATGGACCAAGTGACAATCCCCAATGGTGTATGACCCCACGCTCCTCCTCTAGTGTGTGCGTCACCTTAAAGTAGCATGACGATCTGAAATTCGAGGTTTCATACCCTCAGGACAAACATTTACAATCATTACTTACCTCTATCCGGTCCAGATTCTAGCCCGCGATGCCTTTGCCTCTCGAATCGGCCTCCAAATGCTCCAAATCTAACCAAAATCTGTATATTATCATCAACATACGCTAAAGGAACAAATCCCAAGTGAAAATTATCAAATTACATCAAAAATCCCCAAATTGACTAAGCTTGTCCCTCGGGCCCACGTCTCAAAATATGATAAAAATCATAAAATCTGACAAACCATTCAACCACGAGTCCAACCATACCAAAATTACTAAATTTCGATAACAATTTGGCCTCTAATTCTTCAAATCTCATTTTCAAATTCCTAGGTCCAAATCCCCAATTTACACCTCAAAAACACGTAATCTAGTCGGATTATTCGATGATATTTTAATATTATGGAGTAGAAATGATCACAAGTCACTTACCTCAAGATTTCCCATGACTTCTCGCTCAAAAATCGCCCTAAGCCGCGTTCTTTTCATCCAAAAATGTGGGAATGAGCTAAAAAACAAGACAGCTCAATAAAACATGATTCTAGTCCCTAAAAGCCCCATTCTTGTCGCTAAAAGGGCCAAATCTGGTCGCGAAAGGTGCGCACCAGATCCTGCTGCACCAACAATATTTATTTTCACTAAAAAGGTCTAACTCCACCATACGAACTTAGAATTTGATGATTCTTATTCCTATGAGTAACAAATAATAATACAAACATAGCCCTTCAAGCGAAACTCAATTTGGAGCTCATTTGCTCAGTGTGATACCCATTGTGCTCGTTAAACAATTAACTCATGTTTTGCATCGAAAAATCAATCGCGATTTGATGAAATTAGACCAAACTTTCCAGATCACTGCTATAATTCATTATCAAAATTTCGAAAGTGTCAAAATCAAATTTCGATCTTTGGAACTAAAAATGGACCTTTGGATAATTACATGCTTATGCTCAAAACGGCAAAATCTTCCAAACACTCTTCCAAAACTTATCCGAGCCTCATTGGACCCCGGACAAATATGCTAACACCCCCCATAACATCATTCAAACTTACTCCAGCCTTTGGATTGCTCAAGACAACATCAAAACATCGAATCACCCTCAGATTCAGGCCTAAGGATTCCAAAACTTCTGAATTTCGAATTCGATCAAAAACTCTATCAAACCTCGTCCGAATGACCTGAAATTTTTCACACACGACACAAATGACACAACAGATCTACTCCAATTTCCAAAATTCCATTCCAACCCCTATATCAAAATCTTACCTATCAACCGGAAAACGTCAAAATTCCAATTTCGCTAATTCAAGCCTAAATCTACTCCGGACTTCCAAAACACATTTTGATCACGCTCCTAAGTCCCAAATCACCTAGCGGAGCTAACCAAATCATAAAAATTCCATTCCGAGATCGTATGCTAACAAGTCAAAACTTGGTCAAACCTTTCAAATATTTAAGCTTCAAACTGAGAACTGTTTTTCCAAAATCATTTTGATCATCCTGAAAAACAAAAATCGACGATTTAAATAAGTCATAATACATCACACGGGGCTAGTCATGCCCAAGAACTGGAGAGCAAAGTGCAAAAGCTCAAAATAACCGGTCGGGCCGTTACACCTAAAACAGTTGTTTGAGACGTGCATCGGCTTGTTATGTCTGTGGAGGTAAATATGAGCCTTTAGTTGTATCCTTCTTTTTAAATACAGCCCTATTTGTTTTTTTTTACGCCTAGACTTTTCTCCTTTAAAATACCTTAGGATGGTTTAGAACTACCCAAAATTAGAAGTCCTAAATACCTCTAGGGCCACAAGGAAGGGACGGGTAATGCACGCATAGGATATCTTTTAAGGTTTCTAGAACGCTTTAGGCTATGACCAAGGGGATGGCATTGGGTAGTATGGATACGATGACTACGCGCTAATATCATGTGTAGCCCCTCATTAAGGAGTGATTACCGGGCATTGTGTGGGTATGATCCTGTAGGCTAACCAACCTAGGACCCCCTTTTCCAACTCTCGTTGTTTAACTAAATTTACTTTTTCTTTATATATGCAACTTATTCAAAACCTTTCCCTTGTTACATTACTTGAATGTCAAAACATGCCTTTACTTGCAGTACGTGGTAAAAACTGTTTATCTGTTTATTTGACTAATTCACATGAGTATAAGTTCGGTCGAGACCCACCATTGTGGACCGTGAGGGGTGCCTAACACCTTCCCCTCAAGGTTATTTCGAGCCCTTACCCTAGATCTCTGGTAATGCAAATTAGTCCATGAGTTAATTGCTCAAGGTGCCCTGACACACCATAATTCGTTAGGTGGCGACTCTTCAAAACCCCAATTCCCAAAAGGAAAAGAGTTATTCCCCCATGAAATGTCGAAACCCGGAGATCTAGTCCTAAGAGTTACAATCTCAAAAGTTAAGGACATGGAGTCCTGAACTTAGAGTTACAAGTTCAAAAGTTAAGGACACCATGTCCTTTATTTTTTAACTTGCAAGTCTAAGTTAAGGTCCAAGAATCCTTAACTTTTTGACTGCACACATCAAAGTTAAGGACAACACATCCTTAACTTTTTCACTGGTTAAGGACAACATGTCCTAAAGTTTATAAAACAAACAAATAATCTCTTTTTTGATTATTTAACTGTTGTTGTCGTCTATATTTATGTTAGTATATGTTCCCGGGTTTTTACTTTTCATCATATACAATTATGAAGACAATAATTCATAATTATCTTCAGGAGTTCCTCTTATTAAAGCTGAAGCACGTCGAATAGCACGCCACGCCTTGTGATACTCAATGTCTAGTCCATGCAATTTTGCATTTCTGCCATGACAAAAGCTGGTGTAACTTCAAACCTTAGGTCTCGAAGATTATCAATAATGTAATCGCTAATCAACTTTGAAGTTGCATACCTTTGATCAGATTTCATAGTGTTAACTGAGCGGTCATGATTTTTCTCAATCTTTACTATCTTGAACAGTGTTGAATCTTTAATTCTGAAAGCACGCACACACCACCCACATCTATCATCATTGCATTTCAACGAATATCTTTTTGAGCTTGATCTAACAACCTTGAATTCAAAATGTCCTTTCAAATATTGATCCCACTTTTATTTCATCCAATGAAGCATTTTCTATTAATATCGTAGTTAGGGATTCTTTTTGTTTTGAATTTGAGCTTCGTCTAGTTAGTAGAGTAGAAGTTTTTTCAACAACTTCTTCTATTATCGGTGCACTCTCTAAGACTTGAATACCCAAAGTTTGTTCATTGTCAATCTCTATAATGCTTTGTCCTTCTACTTGAATAGAATCAAATGTTTGAAGCACCTCTTCAGTTATTGGTTGAACATCAACCATATCTATTTCCATTATCCGTGGTCATTTGTTTTGATTGTCATGTTGATTTTCTTTATTGACATGTTTAATGGTGCTTGTAGTTCCAAAAACTCTTTCCTGAACATCAACAAGAAAATGATAGCCATTGAAGAGTGAATGACTTTTTAGTAACTCTATACATGTGTGAAGATCTAAATCTTTGGATACAAGCATTCCCTTTCTTGTTCCCAGGTTGATATCAAACCATATCATTGCTTCAAACTTGTCTCCATCCAATTCAATAACTTTAAAGACCTGTTTAATGAAATCTTCAAATCGGATTGCCTCCGGTACTAGAACAAGCTTTGTTTGATGATCAAGATACTTATAGTCTGCAGTCTATCTAGGATTAAAAGAAACTATAATACATATTGTTTCCATCCTGCAAGTCAAGAGAATGGGAAATTCAGGGCATATTTATAGAGCAATCCTTGTATAAATTAAGGACAGGAACTGTAAGTTCAGGACTAAGTTAAGGATCAAGTGTCCTTAACTTTTTAACTTGGAATTCAAAGTTAAGGACAAAGTGTTCTTAACTTTTGAACTTGTAAGTCAAAGTTCAGGATCAAATGTCCTTAACTTTTGAACTTGTAAGTATAAGTTCAGGACCAAGTGTCCTTAACTTTTGAACTTGTAAGTCTAAGTTTAGGACCGTATGTCCTTAACTTTTGAACTTGTAAGTCTAAGTTCATGACCATGTGTCCTTAACTTTTGAACTTGAAACTTGAAGTTCAGGACCATGTTCCTTAACTTTTGAACTTGAAACTTGAAGTTTAGGATCAAGTGTCCTTAACTTTTGAACTTGGAACTCAAACTTCAGGACAAAGTATATTGTACTTTTGAACTTGAAATTCAAAGTAAAGGACCAAGTGTCCTTAACTTTTAAACTTGGAACTCTTAGTTAAGGACTGCCTGTCCTTAACTTTTGAACTTGAAACTTGAAGTTCAGGACCAAGTGTCCTTAACTTTTTAACTTGGAACTAAAACTTCAGGACCAAATGTCCTTAACTTTTGAACTTGTAAGTTAAAGTTCAGCATCAAGTGTCCTTAACTTTTGAACTTGTAAGTATAAGTTCAAGATCAAGTGTCCTTAACTTTTGAACTTGTAATTCTAAGTTCAGGATCATGTGCCCTTAACTTGTGAACTTTTAAGTCTAAGTTCAAGACCATGTGTCTTAACTTTTGAACTTGAAACTTGAAGTTCAGGACCATGTGTCCTTAACTTTTGAACTTGAAACTTGAAGTTCAGGATCAAGGGTCCTTAACTTTTGAACTTGGAACTCAAACTTCAGGACCAAGTGTCCTCTACTTTTGTACTTGAAATTCAAAGTTAAGGACCAAGTATCCTTAACTTTTAAACTTGGAACTCTAAGTTAAGGACTGCATGTCCTTAACTTTTGAACTTGTAAGACAAACTTCAGGACCAAGTGTCCTTAACTTTTGAACATGTAACTGTAATTTAAGGACGAAATGTCCTTAACTTTTTCAAAAATATTTGCAAAACCAGGACACTATGTCCTTAATATTCAGAACAACAACAAAAAGGTTAAGGACATTGTGTCCTTAATTTTTTCAAAATAATTTGCAAAATCTGGACACTATGTCCTTAATATTAATAACAACGGTCATGTTAAGGACACAAAATCCTTACCATTATGTCCTCAATATTTATAGAATAATCATAGGACGCGATTTCCTTAACATTATCAATCCAAAAAAGCAAAAAAAATTCAAATTCCTAGTAAAGAAATAAAAATCAACAGAAACACACAAAAGCATAACTTACTATAATTTTATGTCGATTTTTGGACAAAAAAGTAGAATTCTATTGTGCCATGAGCCAGAATCCACTAAGGGTCGTGGTGGCGCCGGACACCTCTGTCAGGCAAGCCAACTAAATAATCAATTAAATTCTCTTTTAATACCATTGAAAATCTAGTATTTTTCCTTCCATTTTTCATAATTAAAACAATCTCTACTTCAATTCAAATTAAATAATAAATGATTAGTACAAATCTTTCGAAATAAATCCCAAAACCCGGTGTCACAAGTGCATGAGAAACTACTGATAAGGTAAATAAAATACAACATCTGTCTGAAATACAGTGGACAGGGAATAAAATACAAAATGCTGAAAGGAACTACACTAGCTGCGTCGCCTCGAATAATGCAGCTCACCTTGTCCGATAATCATCCATGCTGCTACGCTAGTAGGCTGCTAGAGGTACATATACCTGTGCAACAAAAATGCACAGAAGTGTAGTATGAGTACGTAATCAATGTGTAGTCAATGAGTATCCCGTCTAATCTCGAAGAAGTAGAGACGAGATGGTCAACTTTGACTCTTACTAGAGGTCAACTAACAACATACTAAAATGTGAGGAAATCATGGATTTATGTAGTAGTTCTAATTCACGAAGCTGGAAAACAGGTAAACACCTTCAACAAATAAATCAAGGATTTTTAATGTTTACTCTTCATTATCTTATCAATTTATATCAAGCCACGAAGGGCAAATTTCACGTTTAAAAATTCTCAAGAGACAAATAACATGCGCAAATCACACCGAGGCGACGGCCCGATCCAATAGAAATGTAAACTGTGCACTGCCGAGGGTCGAAAGGCACGAACCATAGATGCATCTATTACCCCACTCGCGAATCATCCATGCGACGCCGTCAACATAAAATAAATAATCACCCTGCTCGCGAATCATCCATGCGACGCAAGTATACATAATATACATGCTCAAATAGCCAATTAAAATTTTATTGGGGAATAATTATCCAATTAAGACAATTTCTCTTTTTAACAATTCAGCAAAATGATGTATAATCTCCTTTTAAATTCATTTACAAATCCGAGGTGATTTAAGCAATTCAAGCTATCGATGGGTTCATAAATAATCCAAGTATAACATGTTTATGAGTCCTAACTACCCGGACAATTGCATAATAGTAGCTACGCACGGACTCTCGTCACCTCGTGCGTACATAGACCCCACAAATAGGAGCACATAATCAATTATTACACCTATGGGGACATTTCCCTCTTACAAGGTTAGAAAGGAGACTCACCTTGCTTCGAAGATCCATAACCGGCATTCCACGCCCTTCCGAAGACTCGAATCAGAGAACAACGCTCCAAAGCTAGCCAATAATTATGTAAATCCATTAATATATGCTAAGTTACTCATTATAATCCAATTTATAACAATTCCTAACCCCGATCGAAAAGTTGACAAAAAAATGCCCTCGGGCCCACGTGCCCGGAATCCGAAATTTCTCGAAGATAAAGTTTACCCATTAACTCACGAACTCCAATATATGATTTTCTCCTAATTCCATACTCAAAATCGTGGTCAAAATTCAAGAACACTAATTTTCTAGGTCTTCCTTTAACCCTCAATTTTCTACCCATTTACATGCTAAAAACTATACATAATCAATGCATTTAACTAAAATGAGGTGGGATTAGCTTACCTTATCATTGATGAATGAACTCCTCTCTTGAATCCTCCAAGAATCGCCCCCAAGCCAAGAAAAATGAGAGAAATGAACTCAAATCACGATTTAAAACAACCTTGCTGCCTCCAGGTATTCCGCTTCTGCGGTTGTTGGCCGCTTCTACGGCTTTCGGCAAGAGGGAGCTGGACCGCTTCTGCGGTCTGGGGACCGCTTAAGCGGAATTGTTTCTGCGGTTTCCTTGGGCCTGGCCCCTTTCCGCTTCTGCGAGATTTCAACCGCAACTGTTGTCCCGTTTCTGCGGTCCAAGAACCGCAGATGCGGTTATGACAGAAGCAGCAACCTTCAGTCTTCCAAAGTTCCATTCTTTCGATCTGTTAACCACCCGGAATCCACCCGAGGCCCCCGAGACCTCAACCAAACCTACCAACCAATCACGAAACACATTACGGACTTGCTCGAGGCCTCAAATCATATCAAACAATGCTAAAACCGTTAATTACACCCCAATTCAAGCTTTATGAACTTTAGAACTTCAAACTTCTATTTTCGATGTTTAAACCTGTCAAATCACGTCCGATTGACCTCAAATTTTGCACACAAGTCGTATTTGACATTACGGACCTACTCCATCTTCCAGAATCGGATTCCGACCCCGATATCAAAAAGTCCACTTCCGGTCAAACTTCTCAAAAACCTTCAAATTTCTATCTTTAGCCAAATGGCTTCAAAATGACCTACGGACCTCCGAATTCACTTCCGATCGCGCTCCCAACTCCAGAATCACCATACGGAGCTACTCCCAATCTCGGAATTCCAAACGGACATCGATAACACTAAAATGCACTTCAAACCAAACTTATGAAATTTCTTCCAAAATGCCAACTTCCACAATAGGCGCCAAAACGCTCCCGGGTCATCCAAAACTCGATCCGGGCATACGCCCAAGTCCGAAATCATCATACGAACCTGTTGGAACCTTCAGATCTTGATTGCGAGGTTTTTTGCTCAAAATTCCAATCTTAGCCATTTTCTCCAACTTAAGGCTTCTGAAATGAGAATTTTTTTATTATTATTCAAATTTAACTCTGATCTTCCAAAAATTTCAATTCCGACCATACGCATGAGTCAATATACCTGAAATGAAGCTGTTCCTGGACTCAGACCGCTGAACGATGCGGTAGAGCTTAAAACGACCGATCAGGTCGTTATATTCTCTCCCACTTAAACATACATTCGTCCTCGAACGTGCCGAGAACTATACTGAAGTAGTCTGAAATCACTGTTTAGCACCTCATGCACCTTCCCGTTCTACCACAACTTAGTTGAGCATATTAGCTCGATAAATTCTGAAGGTATTCCCTTTTAGTCAAGCAAGTAAGCCTTAGAGCCCGATTCCAACATCCGGAATTCTATGCTAGGCCTATTTCCAACATATGATCGCCATATCAATCACTACTCGTAGTACTCAAACATGACTGTATAACTTTGCTGGATTCACACTTTGCAACACTTGATCCATAGGACCACGATAATGTTTTCGGATTAACTTAGCCAAGAATTCAACGAATCAGATGCTCCCATTGCACCTCTTGATACACGCAAGTCTTACTCTAACACTTACAATACCGCCATGACGGATGAGATGTGCCAAAATTCATAATCAACTGCCGAGTCAACCAATCATTGAGTCTATACCCCTGACAAGAGCCATTGCCTCTTCCAGAACCATCTAATGGTCGTAGCTCCTTAATACACTTCATATAATCAAATTGCACTGGTCCTCAAGCCAATAATCTCATCTCACCCAGTACGAACTGCTCAGGCAATAAGCCACCTCGAACACAATCAAGAGTCCCATATGACACTACCATGTGCCAATAGGCTACCAATTAGAATGTGATACAAAAGGAAACGAACTCTGAAAAGGAGATCTAATTACCCCGCTCGAGAATCATACATGCGACGTGGGCAACATGCTAAACGGACACCCACTCGCGAATCATACATGTGATGTGAGCTCACGGCTAGAACGAGCTTCCCTCGGAAAATGGGAAACAGAACACATAAAGGCAAAATAGGGGAACTGTACTGAACATCACGCTGTTGCGGCGTGCAACCCGATCCAAATAACATACCCATGGCAGCGTACCACCCGATCTGCACATAGAACTCACATAAGGAGATATACGTCGAGCTAAATCGCTCATTACAACAAAATACCGGATATCGGTCATAAATACACTAAGTGTATAATATCATTCCCTAGGGAGACATATAACGCTATAATCCACAAACTCGGGCACAACTGAGGTGCGATACAAGATCTGAATCTCAAGAGCCATTCTGCTCATATAACATCATCACCACGCGGAACCTCAACACATAAAATTTACCAAGCCATCTCACAACTCATACGGCACAATACATCATTACCGGGAATAACCGATGACAAAATAACACCCCGACTATTCCTTCATAAGGAACGCTCGCTGAAACAGACACAACTGGCATGATATAAAGCCATGTTCACATGTAAATAATCTCAAGCCGGCTTCTGATTGCACTGACATGGCTAATAACCTTTCAAAGGTCCATAGTAACTCACTTTTCCTCATAACACATAAGAACAACCATCATAACCGGAGCAACCTCCTCAGTTCATAACCCAATAAACAAAGTGCCCTCCAGGCCTAAATTCTCAAATTAATGATATTACCACAATCCTCATACTTGGTTCAAATCTTTAGTCAATCAAGTGACTACATGTCACACTTATACAATCTTCCCGTTGGACACGCTCCCAATATCTTTTGAAATAAATAACGGGTCCGTACATCTAAACCACCAGACGCACTAACGCTGAAAAGCGATCAAGAATCCTTACCCAGGATGCAAAGCCTCTTTCACACCACATCGATCTCAGGTGACGCTGAAGGCCATACCAACTAACTTTAAACATTCCACCCTTCTCTTGCTCATCCGAGCTCGTGACATTCTTACCAGCATCAAACTGCAACCTCGATCCTCACTTCGAATTTCCATGCTACTCACTGCACCCAATGTGCCAATATACGATAGAACACGATTTTCATCATAACTTCGAAATCATTAATATTTTAACATTTCATCATATAAGAACTTTTCACTTAACACATTTCAGGAGAATAATAGAAACACACAGGTAAATTACCCTAACCGTAGGATATGCAAATCTATAATTAGTGGACCACGCCACCATATTCCTTCCGAAATTCGCTTCCACTTAACAAGCCATAACAGAAGAATGCTTCTGAATAACATCAATTACGGCGGCTGACAAACCTCACACGTACCGCCACTAATCATATGCATAACTCGATCACGCTGAACGAACTAATCACAGACCCCAACATGCCGAATTCAACTATGGCTAATCAATCCACCTTCTTCCAATTCATCCTTGCTTGCCTTAGAAATAAGACTAACTCCATTCAACACATAATATACTCCATCTACACTCACCCTGAGTGACCTTGAATCATGAAACCATGCTATCTCAAATCCCATGAACTATTTCATATCTCTCAGATGCTACACCACAAGTAAAAATATCATAGAACATTCTGGGCACCTTTCTCATAAGCTGCTACAAAGCTTGATTCTTAACTATACTCATAGGCTCGAAATCATTGGGCACCACACTTTAACTTCTGAATTCACTAGGACCATTATTGAGAGCCACCCGCTCTGACTTGGTCCCGAATATAATTCACTCCATAAATCTTATAACACACGTATACTCTCTCGGCGAAACATCGGGTGAAATCACTTCCTCTAAAACCTGTATCTATATAAGGCATAAATCCTGAACCTTTTTCCCAGTCCGAACATGAGTCAATAAGGCCAACCATAGCATGCCTCCAACAATTCATTCGCTCAAATTACCACTTATGGTCTTTTTTCGTAGCCGAAACAACCCATCGATATGCAGATAAATGGAAACCTCGCAAGTAGTTAACCATGCAACCCAATCTGAGGTGGTGGGACTCTCCCACTTAGCTTGAAGCCACTATTACACAACTCTGGAACTCACCAGACTCCTTTATCTCTTGTTGACATAACCTTACGCAATCATCCGCCGCAAATTCTCGGAATCTTTCTGTAATTCCCTATCTTTCATATTCTGAATCATCATCCTCATTCGCACGACCGATCTCTTTGCTGTATAACCAATAGAATTCTTCGCAGAAGCCTCGCCAACCGCGCGACCGCTAACCTGCTCACAGGAAATAACCCTCCTGTGGAAATCACTTCCCGACATCTTCCAATGTTTTTGCACGGGATACAATCACCATGACATCCATAACCCATCCTGAGTCCAAGCTCACTCTCTAGCTGTACCAGTCCATTTATCCCTTTGTGGACATCAATTAAATGTGCGGCAATATCCTTCAAATTCAAGGTTATGTTGTGTCCTTCTTAATTTCAAGCAGCTCCTCCCTGCTGTATCAAATCTCCTGTCGTTTAATGGCCCATGCTTCAAGTTAACTTCGTAGGCCCCAATCACTAATCTCTGAAATTCTCAAATCATCCCATACGCCTCTTAAGGTGTGTAGTCATCCTACCACAATGCCCATATGTGACTCTGCCACTCTCCAACTTTGGCGGAACTCATCTCTTTAATTGACTACTCGCCCTGTGCTTCATATACATGGCCCTCATAGAAACCTTAGTCACCGCCTGACACTTCCCAAACGTCTTTCCTCATACTTTGCTGCTCATATATTGCCTTAAATAGACTCTATCTTCGGGGCACTTGAACCTACAATTGCTGCTAACTTTTAAACCTTTCCAAGGGTCATCTTTATTGAACTATCAACATTAGAAATTCTAATTCGATTCTAAACCACCGCACCATGCAATATCTAACAGTTGTATCTCTAATAGTATTTCACGATATCCTGCCATAAAGGAGAATTGTAGCAGATTATAACATTGATGAACTTAGTACGTTCCATTAGGGCCACGACACCCTATCATAGAAGAAATCTCCACCACGCTTGCAATTACCAAGTCTCATTACTTCCACCAGCCCACATCTGACATCATTAGTCTGACTGCCTTTCCCTTGCCAGGAATTAAATACTGAACCCTTGATTACACACTGAGTAAACCTCCCTTCAAGTCATTCACTGCCCCGATGCGTGGGCAAACATCCTACCATCACACCAATACTGCAGAATAATTGCTCATAAGCATCGCGGCAACCTGTGCCTATCCTCAAGGCTGTTAGAAGTTCTGTTACTGAGTTGAACACTAGAATATCCTTCCATAAGGCGACTATAATAGTCCAATCAATTATACCGGGAAATCATCCCGCACCACAATTGTAGTGCCATTACAATCCTTCAATTTTCGATTTATAACAAGCGCTCGCGTAAGATTGAGTAGGAAGAAATCAAAGGCATAAGCCTCAAAGGAGTTGAACCGCACGATAAGGAAATCAGGAAGGGAAGTACTCCTAACAGCCCTGTAGCCTCCCGAGGATAAGTACAGACGTCTCCGTACCGATCCGCGAGACTCTACTAGACTTGCTCATGACTCGTGAGACCGACGAGAACCTAGTGCTCTGATACCATGTTGTCACGACCCATAACAAACTAAGGGTTGTGGTAGGGCCGGACACCTCTATCGGGCAAGCCAACTAAATTATCAATTAAATTCTCTTTTAATACCTTTGAAGATCTAGGATTTTTCCTTCCATTTTTTTATAATTAAAACAATCTCTACTTCAATTCAAATTAAATAACAAATGATTAGTACAAATCTTTCGAAATAAATCCCAGAACCCGGTGTCACAAGTTCATGAGCAACTACTGATAAGGTAAATAAAATACAACATCTGTCCTAAATACAGTGGACATGGAATAAAATACAAAATTCTGAAAGGAACTACACTAGCTGCGGGTCGCCTCGAATAATGCAGCTCACCTAGTACCAGAATCATCCGTGCTGCTACGCCCAGTAGGCTGCTAGAGGTACATATACCTGTGCAACAAAAATGCATAGAAGTGTAGTATGAGTACGTAATCAACGTGTACTCAATGAGTATCCCGTCTAATCTCGAAGAAGTAGAGACGAGATGGTCAACTTCGACTCTTACTAGAGGTCAACTGACAACATACTAAAATGTGAGGAAATCATGGATTTATGTAGTAGTTCTAATTCACGAAGCTGGAAAATAGGTAAACACCTTCAACAAATAAATCAAGGATTTTCAAGGTTTACTCTTCATTATCTTATCAATTTATATCAATCCATGAAGGGCAAATTTCACGTTTAAAAATTCTCAAGCGACAAATAACATGCACAAATCACACCGAGGCGACGGCCCGATCCAATAGAAATGTAAATTGTACACTGCCGAGGGTCAAATGGCACGAACCATAGATGCATCTATTACCCTGCTCGCGAATCATTCATGCGACGCGGTCAACATAAAATAAACAATCACCCTGCTCGTGAGTCATCCATGTGACGCAGGTACACATAATATACATGCTCAAATAGCCAATTAGAATTTTATCGGGGAATAATTATCCAATTAAGACAATTTATCCTTTTAACAATTCAACAAAATGATGTATAATCTCCTTTTAAATTCATTTACTAATCCGAGGTGATTTAAGCAATTCAAGCTATCGATGGGTTCATAAATAATCCAAGTATAACATGCTTATGGGTCCTAACTACCCGAACAATAGCATAATAGTAGTTACGCAGGGACACTCGTCACCTCGTGCGTACGTAGCCCCACGAATAGGAGCACATAATCAATTATTACACCTATGGGGACATTTACCTCTTACAAGGTTAGAAAGGAGACCCACCTCGCTCCGATGATCCATAGTCGGCATTCCACGCCCTTCGAAGACTCGAATTAGAGCACAACGCTCCACAACTAGCCAATAATTATGTAAATCCATTAATATATGCTAAGATACTCATTATAATCCAATTTATAACAATTCCTAACCCCGATCGAAAAGTTGACAAAAAAATGCCCTCGGGCCCACGTGCCCGGAATCCAAAATTTCTCGAAGATAAAGTTTACCCATGAACTCACGAACTCAAATATATGATTTTCTCCTAATTCCATACTCAAAATCGTGGTCAAAATTCAAGAACACTAATTTCCTAAGTCTTCCTTTAACCCTCAATTTTCTACCCATTTACATGCTAAAATCTATACATAATCAATGCATTTAACTCATAATAGGTGAGATTAGCTTACCTTATCATTGATGAATGAACTCCTCTCTTGAATCCTCCAAGAATCGACCCCAAGCCAAGAAAAATTGAGAGAAATGAACTCAAATCATGATTTAAAACAACCTTGATGCCTCCAGGTATTCCGCTTCTGTGGTGCATTTTCCGCTTCTGCGGTTGTTGGCCGCTTCTGCGGCTTTGGGCAAGAGGGAGCTGGACCGCTTCTGCGGTCTGGGGGCCGCTTAAGCGAAACAGCTTCTGCGGTTTCCTTGGGCCTGGCCCCTTTCCGCTTCTGCGAGATTTCAACCGCATCTGCGGTCCCATTTCTGCGGTCCAAGAACCGCAGATGCGGTTATGACAGAAACAACAACCTTCAGTCTTCCCAAATTCCATTTTTTTGATCTGTTAACCACCCGGAATCCACCCGAGGCCCCCGGGACCTCAACCAAACCTACCAACCAATCTTGAAACACATTACGGACTTGCTCGAGGCCTCAAATCATATCAAACAACGCTAAAACCGTTAATTACACCTCAATTCAAGCTTTATGAACTTTAGAACTTCAAACTTCTATTTCTGATGTTTAAACCTGTCAAATCACGTCCGATTGATCTCAAATTTTGCACACAAGTCATATTTGACATTACGGACCTATTCCAACTTCCGAAATCGAATTCTGACCTCGATATCAAAAAGTCCACTTCCGGTCAAACTTCTCAAAAACCTTCAAATTTCTATCTTTAGCCAAATGGCTTCAAAATGATCTACAGACCTCCGAATTCACTTCCGATCGTGCTCTCAACTCCAGAATCACCATATGGAGCTACTACCAGTCTCGGAATTCCAAATGGACATCGATAACACTGAAATGCACTTCAACCAAACTTATGAAATTTCTTCCAAAATGCCAACTTCCATAATAGGCGCCAAAACGCTCCTGGGTCATCCAAAACCCGATCCGGGCATACGGCCAAGTCCGAAATCATCATATGAACCAGCTGAAACCTTCAGATCTTGATTTCGAGGTTGTTTACTCAAAATTCCAATCTTAGCCATTTTCTCCAAATTAAGGCTTCTGAAATGAGATTTTTTTTTTATTATTCAAAATTAACTTTGATCTTCCTGAAATTTTAATTCCAACCATACGCACGAGTCAATATACCTGAAATGAAGTTGTTCATGGCCTCAGACCGCTGAACGACGCGCTAGAGCTCAAAACGACTGGTCGGGTCGTTACATATTGTTTGAAATAGGAAGAGAAGCTTCTACAATTTTGGACGATCAGAGTCTTTGTTGATGCTTCGGAAGTTAGTTACGTGCTGCTACTACTGATCGTAATAAGGAGCGTAGATATAAGCTTATAACATAAGGTTATTTTTGTCCAAGTAGGTAAAAGTTTATTAAACCGGTGGCTAAAGACTGAAGACATTTAAAATAGTGGCTTAAAAATAAAACCATGTGCTATTAATGGCTATTTGTGCACCTTGCCCTTTAACCTATCCATAGAGTAAGTCCTCATACAAATATAAGCCCACGAGCTCTGTAAAGGTGGGGCAAGTGCACAAATAGCTAATTTTGGGATCCCAATTTAAGACGTCGCTTAAATTTATAGTTTTTTTTATAAGTTTAGCCACTTAAAAATCAATTTTAGGTTTAGGGGTCTGAAGTTAAAAAATCTGGGTCTGAAGTTACAAACTTGAGATATATGGGTCTTGAATTAGGCGGGCCAACACCAAACTTTAGACAATTTAAAAGCGTAATGGCTTCCTGACTACTTAAACTTGTAGGGTTTTTAAAACCGACATGAACTTTGGATTTTCACATTTGAACACATCTACTTGAGAAAATATCTACTAATAAACAACTTTGATCGTTGACTATGCTTATGTGGCAATATTATAGCTGATGTGGCCAATTGTGTGTTAATCTTTGGTATTTAGCGCGTGAATACTATAAATAATTAAATAAAGATAAATAATTAATTTAAAAAATAGAAAAATAAATTCAGCTTTATTTATTCCAGCCCCGTACACTTACCCCTATCCCTTTCTTTACTTCACTCATTTTCCTTTGCCTTCTCCCCTTCCTTAATTGTCGCCCCTACATCCCCACCCCTCCATTCATCTTCTTCTTCTCCCTTTCCCCTCTTGTTCCCTTTATTCTTAATTAAAGTCATAACCAAAATTTTGATAAATCAAACGCAAAAACTCCATATTTAACTCATATATCTGACTATTCTTTAATTTTTAGCCATCACTCACACTCAAAAACTTCATATTAGATAAATGCCAACATCTATTATCATAAAATAAATTCATCGGATCAAGAAAGATGGAAGACAGCACTAATTTTTGGAGTAAGAATGGGTAATAAGAAATTGAAAAGCAACAGTGTTCGCCGCTTTTAGATTTGATGAAATTTTTTGCTGATTTGCTAGAAAAAAATCGGGTCAAATTTCAATCATGGTAAAAGTTATTCGTCGCTTCCAAATTTTTCTCTTTGAATTTTGGCGGTGGTGATTTTTGTCTCTGAGTTTTTGATTTTTTTATCTATGATTTTTGGTGGTAAAGGGTTGGATTTGAAGGTTTTGCATATGGTTCTTATTTTAGTAGGGGAGAAGATGATAAAACAGTGAAAGTGAAAGGTATTACGTGGGAGAGAAAAAACAATTTGATCGATAAAATCTGGAGGTTTTTAGGTCGTTTTCCAATTCGGAATATTTTTTCTGGCGGGTTCTAAGGGGGTGGAAGGGTTATATGCAGGAAAAAATAATTTGACAAAAAA
>MU687922.1:31775-83724 GCA_026770625.1 Nicotiana glauca | reverse complement strand
TTGAAAAAAAAAAAAAAAAAAGTGGGGCCTTGAACATACAGGTGTTCACAAATGTGAATGAATGGAAGATGTGGCTATACATAATTTTAAATTAGATCCATGTCAGCAGCGATTGAACAACTAGTACCATGACAAGTGTTTATTAATAGATATTTTCTCAAGTAGAGATGTTCAAATGGAAAAATCTAAAGTTCATGTATCGGCTTTCAAAAGCCCTATAAGTTTAAGTGGCCAGGAAGCCATTTCTCCCAATTTAAAAGCAACTAAACTTCGAACATTTTATCTGAATCGCTTGGTAGTCCCAAATTCAGATTCGTATCTTTGAAGTTTGAACTTCCAAGAGTAATTTCAGACCCTAATTTTAAATAAAAGATCACTGTTTCTCTCCTATATACAAACATGACCAAGCATATTCCAGAGTCTACAAAGAAGCCAAAACCTTGATCGACTAACATAAGTAGATTAGTCAACAACATAACTGTAGTAAACAAAATCAGGATTGAAATTCAAAAGATAAGTAGATATTACAATCCAACTAGAAAAGTATAACATCAATTTTAGTAGTACTACAAATAAAGCAAATAGTAAATTTGGTCAGTTATTTGTGTAAAAATTCCCAACAAAGGACCTACATACATTCGTTAATAGTTGAACTCTACTTCTTCTTTTTATTTTTTATTTTTTATTTAATTCTTTCACCTTTTAACATTCTAAATTCCCTATCTTCCTGTAAACTTTACTCTAAATGTCTAGTAAGAAATCAATCAATGTTAGCATCATTAGTTAAGCGTGAATTGTGGGTTATTTATTTTGTGGATGCTTTCGAGCCTATAAATATTATCTATGTTCAAAGCGTAAAAATTGCACAGGATGTCCCCATTTAACATATACTCATTTTTTTTAAAAAAATTTAACTTGTACCTACTTTTTAAACAACTTCAACTCCCTTTCTCCTCGTCCATCTCCTCATTCGTTTTCTTCTTCTTCTTCTTTCTTCTGCTGCTGTTAGTGCTGCTATGAAACTTTAGTTCATGGGATGATTTTCATAAGTATATTTATCAGATTATTTAAAAATAAATTATAAATAATTACGTAAGTTAGTAGACAAAAATTTGTGAATATTTCCATGTAATTCTATTTTTTTTCACGTTTATTGTTTCCAAAATTTATTATTTAGATAGTTGGCAATCGGATTATTTTATAGTAGTAATACACTATGAAAGAATAAGGTGATTATTTATCTAGTATGTTAGAAAGCTTTTTCAAAAATTTCAGCTTATATAGTGCTGAAGTTTTTACAAATGAACTAAATAACTTCAGCATCTTCTGCTGAAGTTTCTGAAAAAGCTTTATGACAAAACTAATGAATCCAGGACAAAAAAACTTCAGCTTATATAGTGCTAAAGTTCTTACAAGGCGAAATACATAAATAGCCCCTCCAAGTTGTCCACAACGATCATTTGAACACCTCAACATACCTATTTATCAAGTAGACACCTCAAGTTATTTTTCAGTGTATCACTTAAACCCTTCAAAGTGACATGGTAAAATGTATGTAGTACACTCGCCTTGCAGCAAGTGAAACCTTTCTAAAATATGTTTATTTCTTTTTCTTTTTTTAATTTAACTGGTGGAACCCACTTTTCCTAACCCTTTCTTTTCCAAATCATCCTACCTTCTGCCCAAACAAATCTATCTGTAAATCATCTCAACTTATTCTGCCATTTTCACCGCCTCAGCTTCTCATTCAGTCATCCATAAACACTATCCGCCACCTAGTTTCAACACTATCTGCCGATGACAACACCACCTGAACATCTTCAGCAACAAAAAACCGTTTTGTTGTAAATTTTCAAAAAATAGTTCTCACAAGATATTACAGAAGCAAAATTAGACATTGGCTCATTTGACACATCATTAGCGAGTGTAACTCACGTATATGATCTGTTGCACTCGGGTATTTATTTGATCTGGTTAATGGACACTTGAAGTGTCTAAATGGTAAAAGGTTCAATTGAGGTATTCAAATGACCGTTGTGGACAACTTGGAGGGGCCAAATATGTATTTTGCCTTCTTACAAATGAACTAAATAACTTCAGCATCTTCTGCTGAAGTTTTTGAAAAAGCTTATCCGGGACAAAAAAAACTTCAGCTTATTTAGTGCTGAAGTGTTTACAAATGAACTAAATAACTTCAACATCTTCTGCTGAAGTTTTTGAAATTTTTTTATTACAAAACTAAGGAATCCAAGACAAAAAACTCCAGTTATTTTAGTGCTGAAGTTTTTACAAATGAACTAAATAACTTCAGCATCTTCTGCTGAAGTTTTTGAAAAAGTTTTATGACAAAACTAATGAATCCAGGACAAAAAAAAACTTCAAAAGTTTTATGACAAAACTAATGAATCCAGGACAAAAAAAAACTTCAACTATTTTAGTGCTGAGGTTTTTATAAATAAACTAAATAACTTCAGCATCTTCTGCTAAAGTTTTTGAAAAAGTTTTATGACAAAACTAATGAATCCAGGACAAAAAAATTTCAACATTTTAGTGTTAAAATTTTTACAAATGAACTAAATAACTTCAGCATCTTATCCAGGACAAAAAAACATCAGCCCCGTCTACTATAATGCTGAAGTTTTGCGTGATTTCCTTTGCTACTTCAGCCCTATATGCTGAAGTTACGTAAAAAAGTGGGTATGCTTGTAATTTATTTTTCAAAGCGGACAAAAGTTAAAACGTAATCCAAAAAGCGTGTATAGATACAAATCCCCATTCAAAGCAGCTTAGATATAAACAAGACTCAAGTGATTTATTTATCGTAGTGGTTTCAAAATATTTAGACCATTGATTCATGTAAACACCTTATAATTATTATAATCGTAAATCCTGAACTTTTTATTGTAAATTTATATAAACCCTAAGTTACAAACCCTAAACTCTTACTTTTAAAACTGTTTACTCTTAAAATAGATAACAATTGAATTTATGCGCGGTTCTAAGGATATGTGGATTGATTTAATGCAAATAATCAAGAATATTAGATAAACGAGTTAAATATAGAATGAATAACCAAACCACTTGTTATGCTACATCCAGGCTCGGATTTGCGCCGGACATTAATTTTGCCCTCGATCAGACTCTTGGTTTGAAGCCAAATCTCTATGAAGAACAACAATAAAATAAGAACTTTTCAATAACTAGAAAACAGAGAAATTAGTTTGTATTGCCTTGATATGCGTGTTACAATATCCCTTATCAAAGAAAAAACTTTCCCTTTATATAGTAGGAGAGTTTTACCCCTAGTACAAGTCTAAAAAATGTAAATATCCTCCTCTCTCGTTAATTACTGATTTGCGACCGCCATCGAGCGAGATCCGGTCCCATGATATCTTGTTGTTCACGGATACCACGACCCCCTATCTGTCGCCTACGACCGTTCATACGCTTACCAAGTCTCAGAACCCATCACGGGTCTGAGGTGAGTCGTTTTATGAAGTCCGATGGCGAGTATACCGTTTGGCCCTTGGTACAAGAAGTTCTCAACTTTGATTTTGATCCTTTGTATTCATATCCTTGCTTCGTTTTGAGCCACTGGAAAATCAAGGTGCATGTTACCCTCAGTTCCACCCATATACAGATAGTCCCTTCGTTTCTTAAAGAGTAGGTTTTCCGAAATGATGAAAAATAGTAGATGAACCCCGGTTCCTTCCTTCGCATATTACAACGGAGATGATGGATAAGCCAAAATGTCCTATCAGTTGCATCGTTCTGACTTTGGACATGTGTCGAACATCGGCTAGTTGCCTTCGAATGTGAAATATCGTGCATTAACTATATTTTCCCCTACAAAAGCTTCGACCCCCTTCACTTCTTTTACTTTATGTCCCTAGCTCTTACCTTCGACTTTACAAAGGCTTTCAACTTTCTCAAATCTCCATACATCGCTTCTTGAACCTTCACATCTTCATCTTTAATCTTCAAACCTTCACATTTTTTCTTGGATTTTCAACCCAGAACATCATCTTCACTTCTAACCTTCAAATGTTCATACGCCTTCTTCAAATCTTCATATATTTTCCCAGATTTACGATGGCCAACACTTCCAAGTCTATACCACAGCAAACGGCCCCTTCATCTTCCTACCCAACCGCAGATGTTGAGGTGGATGTCCCCGAGGTGCTTCCAGAGCCTCCTATGAAAAGCTTCATACCCGGGGGCTGTTCTATCGGGGACGATTTCAAGGTCGAGAAGGCCTCCATCAAAAAAGACCGAGGTGAAAGAGCATGGAGATACATATACTCCATCACTGAGAATACCCTTCCCACATTCCAAGAGGACTGTAAATGGGAAGGAAAGGCGTGGCTGTCCCCGGGCCTAAGGATTATATCACTACCTATGTGGAGGTGCATTTGATTGTTTACACTTAACCCTTCACGTTGGGCCTGGTACACCCAGTAATACTGGCCTTTTGCAAGAGGCACGATGTATGCTTCGGGCAAATCCACTCGCCCCTCTAGATGATCGTGATCCTCCTACGCCATTTCGTGAACAATACTGAATCTCTTCGGTTCACCCTCGACCATATACTCCGTCCGTACAATCTCCATATTTTTTGAGGGGGACTAATCAAGCTTGTTCGTCGAGCCAACAAGGCCCCTTTTTCAAGCATCGACGAGGATCGAGACCGAGGTTGGCAAGGGCATTTTGTTTGGGTAAAGACTGAAGGCGTGATCCCTCCTGAGTTCCTGCTATTCCCCGAGAAGTGGAACATATCCCGTAAGTATAGTATTTCCTTAAGTGTCAATGTCCCTTCATTTCTTCTCTCATCGCTAGTATTTATGGCCGTGAAACTGTTGCTCGTGTTCCTAATACGGTCCTCCATCTCAAGGAGTAGATCGAAGGGATCTGCCAGCAGATGTCATACTACGAGTGCATGTGGCACAAAACTTTCGAAGGGCAAATAGGAGGCATGTTCTCATGGTAAGGCTCTTCCCTGAATAATTATTACTACGCCCTACACTTGCACGATGTTGGCCTGCTCGTTTCCCTCATAGGTTTTCCTAAGACCACCGAACTTAGGCCGCTGGATGGTGATGAGGATACGTCCTTACCCATCGAACCCTCCGTTTCAGAACAGCCTCGGGCTACCATGGAGGAGAAGAAGAGGAAAACAAAGTGTATGGGCGAAAATCCGATCTAGAATATTTGAAATAAGATAATACTAAGAAAAGGGTTTTTTGAGATGCCGTTGGTCGATGTGGATCAGGAAGTAGTGTGAGCACATGATTTTTGCCCTATATGAGAATTACTCCCAAAAAATGCAAAAAAATAAAATAGTTTTTGTTTGTTTGAAATTATTGCGAATTTTCTGTTATTTTTCTTGTATTGTTTGCAATTGTCGTTGCATGTTTATTTGTTTCAATTGAGGAAAATACATAAAATATGTCGCATGTGCATTTAGGATTTGATTCTATAATTAGGAGTAATTAAGTTTGTTTTTACAAAATGGAAAAATCACAAAAATAATGTACTTTTCATTTTTAGCATTTAATATCTAAATTGTGTGATTTTATGTCTAATTGGTGTCTAATTTTGTGTGATAATTATTATTAGTAGTTGATTAGTATTTAAGTTAATTTTTAGTTTTATTGATTTAATCTAGAATTTTGGTTTTTAAATTAGTAATTAAAATAATAGAAGAAAACAAATTAAAAAATAAAGAACAAAATCGGACTGGGCCGTTCAATTATTGACCAAATCCAGGCACAAACATCTGCCTATACCCGGTCCAATTGGCCAGACCTCTCAGACGTCCCAAACGACGTCGTTTTGTCACACCTTATCTGTGCCGTTGATCGCTCTTGATCAATGACCAAGATCATCTCCCCATACCCCGTATCCACCCGACCCGTTCCCATTCGGTGTCAAAGCTTGACCAAACGACGCCGTTCCCTTTCAAGTGATCAATCCTGGCTGTTGATCTCGGTTGATCAAACGGCCAAGACCATTTTTCCCACCTACTATATAAGACTAATCTCTTACCCCACCTCCTAATCCATTACCCCCCATCCCTTCGTCTCTTTCACAGAGACCAGACCCCATTCCGAAACCCTAGCTGCCACCCCGCCCTTTTACCTGAAAACCTGGCGGCCTGAGGTCCGGTGACCACAAAAATAACACCACTGAACCTCCATACCACCATCTAACACAATTCCCTACCCCTTATCCTTTGAATCATCACCGATCTTCTCGAATCTTCGATCAAAGATCCCCGTCCCAAGCCCTAGCCTGTCCACTTGACCCAAAAGTCACACCAGTCTACCTCCTGACCTCCCTCATTCCTAAAACGCCCTTAGTTTGGCTCGAATCGTGCTAGAACTGTTCGAATCCCAAATCGAACCAAAGAACCCTAGAAAAAACAAGAAACTGGAATTTGTCCGAGTTAAGGGAAATTTGAGGTTTTAATCGACCTTAGTCAAGTGTTATCAGTCGAGAGCATTTGATTAAGGTCTGTTTTGGCCTCAAAAGCTTGAGTCAAAGCTTCGACTGATCGAAGTTCGTTTGGTTTCTGATTTTGAGATATTTTTCCTTTCCTTTTCTGTTCTATTTCGTTATTGCTTATTTCTTTAGGTTTGTTGTATTTTGTTTGATTGATTTTTCATTATTTTTGTCGATTATCTTCTTCTCCTCTTCTGGACCCTTTTCTTGGTCCATTTTTCTTCTGATTGATTGATATGTTATAAATTGTCGAGTCGTTTCGTCGAATAGTCCATATCTTTAAGTATATGATTTTAGATTTTAGTTTGTGTTTCCTTGTTGTGATTCAGCGTTTTGAATGATTCATTTTTCTTTTAGTTGATATCAAAGTTGCCCTGAGCATTAGGAGTCAGTTTGTTTTGAAGTTCAGCTTATAGTCAAATTGTTTCTAATTTGTGTTTAAAAATCTGGATTCGCATCTTTTTCTAGTGCTTACTATTTGATTGTTCTCATTCGAATTGTTCATCAGTCTTAATTAAATAGTGAGAATTTCAAGTGTGATATACTCTGGACATTTAAGGAACCAAACTAGGATTGACAATTAGGTGAATTGGTTATAGCTGCAGTTTCATGAATATCAGGAGGGTAGTTTGGGATTTGAAGTTTGGAAATATGTTTAGTTTAAGTGGATTTGCTCATTTCGAATGGCCTGCCAGTTGAATGTTCAGCGGGCCACTGAACCATTGAATAATTTAATCAAAAAGGGGAATAAGGGGTTGGCCTAGTGCCTTTACTAATTGGAAATCAGAAACAGTAGGTTAATGATAAAAATCTAAAAAGATACACATAGTAGAGGAATATTACAAGCTGGAAATTAGATAACATGGGGGGTAATAATGAAAAGGCTAAAAGGGTACACATGGGAGGGAATATACAAGCTGTAAAGAAAAAGTGTTTGAAAAAAATAGGGAGCAAACTTGATCTTTAAATAGGGAGGGGCTTCTTTCAGACAGGGGGGAGCTAGAATAGAGAGCCGGCTTTTGAAAACATTTTTCAGAGGTCAAACTTGAAAGAATATTAGAAGTTAGAAAGGAAGCAATCAGTTTTCTTGGGTCTTCTTTGGGTGCTAAAAAAACAGTTTCGAGAGTCCAGTGAAGAAAGAGAGGAAAATACTTTAGAAATCACTAATTATATACTGAGAGTATAGATACAGATATTAAGTTTATTTTTCCATTGGGTGTTGTAGAATAATCCTGAGTTCTAGTTGATTCATTCACATCTTTTGGTTCAAAATCTAGCTACTGGAATTTCAGAGGTGTATTAGGCTGACTTCAAGTAGTTTTGGGTCCAATTAAATTGGTTTTTGGTACGAGCATGGGTATGTTGACATTTTCAAGTATTTGCTGGGTATTCTCAAGTTAAAACTGGTTTGTCCGAGCTAATTCTGGGGTTATTTGCTGATTATTGTTGTTGGTGTTACTGTTCTGTTGCTGTTGTTACTGCTGCTGCTGATCTTTCTTCTTCTTCCATTTGTAAACATTTCCAAGTACACATTTCTGAAACCATGTGTTGATGTAAGTTTGAATTTGAAACTGAAGTTGAAAAAAAAAATGAAGTGAAAAATGCACATTTGCTTGCCTCATAGGATCTGTGTTCAAGATGTAACAGTAGAACAAATGATAGGCAGTTTGTATTTATTTTGTATGAATTGGAATGTACTTGAACTAATTTGGACTGTTAAATAGTATGCTGTTAGACTAATTAGATATATTCCATGTGTTTAGCAATTTAGTTTGGTTTAGCTGGTGATGATAGTATAATGCAGAATTTCAGTAGGCCTCCATATGTACTCCACTGACTGTTAAACTTGTGATGGTTTAGCAATAGTTCTCATATAGTTAATACGTGTGTAGTTCAGCATTTATTTCTGTTTAATAGAAGAGTAAGAAATAGTTTGAGGTCACCAGTGTATGATGGCCATGTCCAGTTTGATTTTTAACACGTATTTCAGGCACCTTTTAGTATTGTGTTAGTTAATACCAACGGATTAGTTATTAATGTTAATTCTTTCATTTCGTTGAATTCCTTATTTCAACATAGGTTTTAATAGTGTATTAGCAATTAATATCAGCAACTCGTTTGAACGACCCGGCACCATCGGCTCGCCACTTAAACGAAGTAGATGTTTGATAATTGGACATAAATAAAGTATTTAATCTGAATAAGTGTACGTTGTTGAACTCTAGCGTTATTTGGTAAACACAATATAAGTTTGGGCCTTGAGTTAGGTAGCGGGTTCAAATTAAAAGGTCTTTCCTTTTGTTTGGCTCGTACTTGAACCCGAAGCCCGACTTTGTAATATTAAGTAATTAGGGCCTTCTCTTTATTTCTTTTAGAGTCAAATAATATAGAAAAATCATAGCTTACTTTAGGGTGGACCTTTAAATAAAAATGAGACGAGCCTCGCCAAATAAAATGCACAAATCGTGGGGCCCTCAATAATTGGTTAAAATAAAATATTTAGAATTCGAGATAGGCCATTTAGTGAATTTCACGGCCTTCCCTAAAGATAATAATGCGCTAGTCATTTTAGGCGCGCTTTTAATAATTTACTTCCTTAAACTCGGGTGCACATTTATGTGACCCAAACCCAAATCTCACGGAGTCGAAATATGTCAATAACCACGGGTGCATTCATGTGACATGGTTCGAGATGTGTTTTCACGGCGTTGCAATTCTCGTTAAAAACAATAATAATAATAATAAAAGAGGTTCAAAGTTAAAAGCACATAGGTAAAAACATGTATTAAGAGTCAGATAATTTAGCCAAATATAACAGTTAAGCGACCGTGCTAGAACCACGGAACTCGGGAATGCCTAACACCTTCTTCCGGGTTAACAAAATTCCTTATCCAGATTTCTGGTTCGTAGACTGTAATACAGAGTCAATTTTTTCCTCGATTCGAGATACAAACTGGTGACTTAGGACACCATAAATATCCCAAGTGGTGACTCTAAATCTCTTAATAAATGAATCCCGTTTCGATTATCCTTTAATTGGAAAAACTCCCTTTATCATACCCTTCGCGGGACGCAGTGTAAAAAGGAGATGTGACAAGTAGTAAAGCTCATAGCCGAATAGTCAACATGGCTCGAGGTCGAGGTATCAGTCATGTTCAAGCTCGAGCATCATCAGTGAAGTTGTAACGAATACCTTTCAATATAGTGTAATAACAGAATATTCTCTATACATGTACTATTAGGGTATACTAGGAATGTGTCTCAAATACATTGGAAAAAGAGGGAGAATAGAGGCACGTGAGATTCAATTGTAAAAAAAAACACTTTGAAAAAGATTCATTCTACACTCAATACAAGATTTCATTTTTCACTAAGATTCTTGTCGGATCCGAGGAATCCTCATCGTTTGAGGATCTATTGTTCAAATCATTGTCAGGTAAAAGGTTATTTTGTTTCACCTTTTGCTTAATAAATCGTTCCTTTTAATTACATGATTGCCATTATATTGTCATTTATTGAAAATCATTTACACATTTTTGCTGTTCTTGGTAGATAAAAAGTCATTTATTGCATAGAATTGTTGTCACCCTCGTAAATGCTATTCAACCACTTTTTCCGATTTACAAGATCTGAGGATATTATTCTTAACTAAGATTAACTAATATTTAGTTGAAACTAATTATTTGAACCAAGATTTATGTTTTTGGCTCAAACAGAAAATCCCCGGGTTCCCTACATCCCGAGGTGAAGATAAAAAAAGGGCGACCACCCAAGATCGCAAACCCAAGAAGAATACTAAGTCCTAGGTACCGGACTCCAGCTTGCTTCACCGGCTCAGGGATGAGCCTAAAAAAGATGACATATTTGTCACTTATAGATCGACCCCTGCCAGGGAGCAGGAGGCAAATAAGAAAAGGAGCTACGAGGTCAATTCCCTTCCGACTTGAGAGGCTGAGTGGAGACGGGGGTTATGACTTCCCTAGAAGCCATTTCTGTTTTGAAGGAAGTGATCGGTGTGACAGTCATAATCGAGACACCTTCCTATGCCGAGTACATGCTTGAAGAGGCCCAAGCGAGCAAGGAAAAATCAAGTTAAGGAGCTCAGGGTGCAGATGATCCTCTTCACTCCTTCTTTAATGGCATGGACATGTCCACATTGGAAAATGTCTCTGGGCTGGGTCACCTGGAGATACCGAAGAAGGACGTGCCATCATGAGCTGACGGGCCGAGTATGGTCCCAAGATTGGTGAAGCAATTCCTTGCATGGAGCGGGGACCCCGAGTGCAAGAGGATGGTTGTTCTCACAGTCCTCAAGGCTAAGCTAGAAAAAGTTCAGAAGGAGGCCTTGATCCTTAAATGGGAACATGCCAATCTGTTTGAAAAGGTAAAGGTCTTTGAAGCTAAAAACGAGGAGCTAGTCATTGTGACTAACAACACAACCTCATAGTTCCAATAGCATATTAACCAACTCTAAGCCGAGATGAACGAGGTCAAAGCCATGGACGAAGTGTGTAAGGGTAGGATTGACCTGCTAGCTTTGGAGAAGAAGACTACTAAGGCTGAGTTGGCATCGGTTGAGAACTAACTTTGCGTGGCAAAGGACAAAGCTGACAAGTGGTCAGTGGTCTCAGCTGAATGATAATCTCTGAGCATCGCTGATCTCGGCTGTCGGAGAGTGGGATGCCCTCGAAAGAGAATATGAGGCATTGAAGTCCAAATTGGACACAATCTCCGTTGATACCAAAGAAATTATGGCCCAGTACAAGGCCGATATCGAGGAAGCCAAGGCCCACCTAAAGACAAAGCTTGAATACATGAAGTGGTTGTCCCAAAGGGAAACCCTCGAAGAAATCCATCCCCAAGGCATCAATTTATTGGTCGAGATAGAGGAAGCTAAGGGGCTTGAGGCTGAGGTAAAGGAGCTTTACGAGCTTGAGGGTGCCGAAGGTTCCGAGGGATCTGAGAGCTCTGACAGTTCTGACGACGAGTCGGGCCCCGGTGAAGACCATGCATAGATGCCTCAATACCTTTTTTCTTTCCCTCATGTATTTTTTTTTTATTTTAAGGTCGTTTTATTGGGCCTTTGTAAATATATTTTGGAATATATAAGAAAATTTCCCTTTCATGCAATATCGTGTCTTTAGTTTTCCAGCATCTTTTTATAATTTCTATTCATGTAATATTTTTGATGTCTTAGTAAAGAATCAAATGTAGATATAGGGCATTCATTTTTGAAGTTCTGAACGGAGCCCGACCTTGATACAACTTTGTTTACTCAAGGTTTGAAACCTCTATAAAGGCCTTATTTTCTGATTATGAGCTTTGGACGTCTTCTGGCCATTATTAGGATGGTCGTAGCCTTATTTGGGCACCATTTAATAGGTTTGGTGCCTTCGAGATTCAGTATCCCAGGTTGTCCGAACTTTCTTTGAGCGATAGTCCTGAGTAGAGGTATCTCTTCGCTTGATAATCCCCCCGAAGGGGTAGCTCATAGGCTCGATAGCCCCCGAATAGGGATAGAATGTGGGCTCTTAGGATCCGGAGTTGAAGAAGCAAGAAAACGCGTAGTAGCAAGGCAAAACTTTCTTTCATTTCTCAGTGTGTAAAGTACATGATGGAAAGCACATAAAACTTGTATCATTGCTAGAGTGGTCTATGTGAGCACGGTTCATACGATCGTTTGTCCCTTACAGTGAATCCTAACCACCAAGCCTTAGCTTCTAAAACATAAGGTTTTCTTTTTTCCTTGTTAAAACCTATAATCCAAGGGTAATGGCCCTAGTATTTGAGGCCGAGCTTGAGAGGGCTCAGATACTGTTGATATGAAGTAAACAATCATTAACTCTGGTCTTCAAACCCAAGTTAGCACATTTTTCTATTGCCTTGATAATAACCTTGCCAAAAGACCTATTTTGGGACAAAATCAGTTCAAGGGAAAAAGAGTGATGCTTTCAGACCTAATAGCCACATCCATCTTCGGCCTTTTGCCTGCAAATGTTAGTCTGATTTATAACACGATTAAAGAGTAATTAAGTTTATACCGTAGAGGCAGTACCGCTTTAAGTGTGTCATATTCTAGTTGTTTGGTAGTTGCACATTCTTTTCTGCTTTGAGTTTGTACGAGCCTTTGCTGGTAATTCCGATGACTCGATATGGTCTTTCCAAATTTGGTCCCAACTTCCCCTCGTACGGGTTCTGGGTGTGTAATATTACCTTCCTTAACACCAAGTCCCCAATCTTAAAGTGTTAGGGGTTGGCTATTTGGTTTTAGTATCATTCTATTTGTCATTTCTGGGCGGCCAACCGGACTAGGGAAGCCTCCCGCCTTTCATCCAACAGTTCCAGGATCGTGATCATAGCCTTGCCGTTTGACTCTTCTATTACATATTGGAACATGAGGCTCGGTTCTCAAACTTTGACTAGTATTAAGGCTTCGGCACCGTAGACCAACGAAAATGGGGTGCCCTCGGTACTTGACTTCGAGGTCATACGGTATGCCCACAGGACTTCGTGCATGATTTCCTTCCATTTCCCCTTGGCATCGTCAACCTCTTTTTCAGGTTTTAAAGTATGGTTTTATTTTTTGATTCTGCCTATCCGTTCCTACTAAGGTGGTAAGGTGTTGATAGTATCTTCTTAATCTTGTGATCTTTAAAGAATTTATTTACCTTGATGTCGATGGATTGTTTCCCATTATCGCAAACGACCTCGGCCGGTATCCAGAATCAACACATTATGTGGTCCCAAATGAAGTCAATGACTTCTTTCTCTCGGACCTTTTCAAATGCTTGTGCTTCAACCCATTTGGACAAACTATCAATCATGAATAGTAGGAAAGCCTTACCAAGTGTCCACGGCAGGGGACCGACAATATCCATTCCCCACTTCAGAAATGGCCATGGAGACAAAACCGAGTGGAGAATTTCCCCTAGTTGATGTATTATAGGGTCGTGTCTCTTGAAGTTGTCACACTTTCTTTAGTCCTTTTCATATTTCTCCATTTCGGTCCAGTAATAGCCAACCCTAATTAATTTGCAAACCAAAGATTCTTCCCTTGAATGGTTCCTGCAAGCGACTTCATGGACTTCTCTCAAGGCTTATTTGGTATCTCCCGGACCCAAGCATCTAGCTAACAGGCTGTCGGATGTTCTTATGAACAATGTCCCTTCAACCAAGCTAAATCTGGCAGCCTTGGTACACAGGGCCCTCGATTATTTGGGATCCAAGGGAATTTTTCCGATCTTCAAGTAGTCTATGTATTTGTTCCTCAAATACCAAGTTAAACTCGTTGAATTTACTTTAGCATAGCCTTCCTCTATCACTAACTTCATGAGTTGCACCACCTCTCTCGAACAGAACTCATCGACATCGACCAACGCACCCAAGTTAGCCAGAACATCGACCTCGCTGTTCGAGTCTCGGGGCACATGTTGCAGTGTCCATTCCCTAAATTGATGCAGTGTTACTATCACGACCCAATTCTATTATAGGCCGTAATGGTACCCAACATCGTTGCTATAGCCAACACCAAACAATCTAGTGATTTGTCATTTTTAATAAGTTTGCCAAGTAAATAACTTTCCTCATTTTAAAAGATTTAGGAAACGACATATGTAAAATACGTAAATGGAAGCAACTGAGTACAAATTGAAATCATACGATGAATCCAAAATCATGAGTCTACTAGTGTGCGTGTCAAGACCTGGTGTCACAAGTATATGGGCTACTAGTAGGATATACAAAAGAATTTTACTCTACTATCTGAAATAGAATAGACAGAAAATAAATCAAAAGAGAGACTCTGGCTGCTGCTGAATGGCTTGGAAGGGCAGCTCACCGTGTAGTCTCGGATCAGAAGTCAAGCATGCGCACCAGACTGATAACTAGATGCACCTGCCTCAGATCCTACACATCAAGTGCAGAAGTGTTACGTGAGTACATAAAACAACATGTACTCAGTAAGTATCTGGTCTAACCTTAAAGAAATAGTGACAAGGGGTCAACTTCAACACTTACTATGGGCCAATAATATAATAATATGAATTTCTAATCAAACATGATATATAAAATGATAATAGAACTTAGAGCAGGAAAAATAATTAAACAACCCTTTCGTTTCAAGTAAGAACTAAGTCATTTCTATCATCTAATCCATTCACCTTTCATGTTCATGAGACAATATTAAATATAAAAAGGGTTCCACTTTCTTTAAGCACGATTTATGCCGATGATGTATGGTCACATATAAATATATTATGCACTGCTGAGGGTTGAACGACCATAGATATACAAAAGAATTCTACTCTACTATCTGAAATAGAATAGACAGAAAATATATCAAAAGAGAGACTTTGGCTGCTGCTGAATGGCTCGGAAGGGCAGCTCACCGTGTAGTCTTGAATCAAAAGTCAAGCATGCGCACCAGACTGATAACTAGATGCACCTGCCTCAAATCCTACACATCAAGTGCAGAAGTGTTGCGTAAGTACATAAAACAACATGTACTCAGTAAGTATCTGGTCTAACCTCAAAGAAATAGTGATGAGGGGTCAACTTCGACACTTATTATGGGCCAATAATATAATAATATGAAGTTCTAATCAAACATGATATATAAAATGATAATAGAACTCAGAGCAGGAAAATAATTAAACAACCCTTTCATTTCAAGTAAGAACTAAGTCATTTATATCATCTAATCCTTTCACCTTTCAAGTTCATGAGACAATATTAAATATAAAAAGGGTTCCACTTTCTTTACGCACGATTTATGCCGATGATGTATGGACCGATCCAAATATACATATAAATATATTGTGCACTGCTGAGGGCTGAACGACCATAGATATACAAAAGAATTCTACTCTACTATCTGAAATAGAATAGACATAAAATATATCAAAAGAGAGACTATGGCTGCTGTTGAATGGCTCGGAAGGGCAGCTTACCATGTAGTCTCGAATTAGAAGTCAAGCGTGTGCACCGGATTGATAACCAGATGCACCTGCCTCAGATCCTGCACATCAAGTGCAGAAGTGTTGTGTGAGTACATAAAACAACATGTACCCAGTAAGTATCTAGTCTAACCTCCAAGAAGTAGCGTTGAGAGATCGACTTCGACACTTACTATGGTCCAACAATATAATAATTTGAAGTTCTAATGAAACATGATATATAAAATTATAATAGAACTCAAAGCAGGAAAAGAATTAAACAATCCTTTCATTTCAAGTAAGAACTAAGTTATTTCTCTCATCTAATCCTTTCACCTTTCAAGTTCATGAGAAAATATTAATTATAAAAAGGGTTCCAATTTCTTTATGCATGATTTATGCCAAGTACGTACGACCCGATCCAAATATACATGTAAATATACTGTGCATTGTCGAGGGTCGAACGGCCCAAACCATAGATATATCAATTAACCTGCCGAGGCGAACGACCTGACTCTCATGAGATTAGTTAAAATTTATCTTGCTCGCGGAATATACTTGCGACGCAGTTAAATATAATTTATGAAGGTAAGCGTAACATCCCTCAATTATTTTCAAAATAAATAAATTCAACTTGTAACCTTTGAAATCTTAAAATCCTTAACTTAGTCCCATTCGATACAATTAACAAATAAAATCATATAACAGTGTCCACAAAATCATGGTGTAAGCCTAACACTACCCGGACATAAGCAGGAATAGTAGCTATGTACGGACTCTCGTCACTTCGTGCGTACATAACCCCCACAATTAGCAACACATATTTATTAAGTTCACCTATGGGGTTAATTCCCTCTTACAAGGTTACAAAAGAGACTTACCTCGTCTCAAGGCCTACTTTCTGATCCATGATTGTACTTAAACTCTCAATTTGGCGCCAAATTACTTGCAACTAGTCAAATATTATTCAAAATAATTAATACATGCTTAAAATATTGTATTTCAACTATTAAAGAGGTTACCCAACCCTAAATGTAAGATTTTTAAATTTCATCCCGGGGCGCACGTGCCCAGTTTTTGGAAATTTTCGAAGAAATTCGTTACCCATAACCTCAAATATATGATTTTCACTAAATTCCATAATTAAATCTCATTTTTATAAAAAAAAAAAACTAGGTTTTAACCTAAACCCATAATTTTCACTAATTTAGATGTTATAAGCTACTCATAAACTATGTATTTAACTCACAATTGGTAGAAATCACTTACCTCCAAGTGCTAGGTGAAAACCCCTCTCTAGAAGCTCCGAAAATTGCCCAAAGAATGAGAGAAATGTGTTAGAAATGGCCTAAGTCTCGTATTAAGTGAACCCTTCTGTCCAACAATTTTCGCACCTGCGGTGCCTTGGCCGCATCTGCAATCCCGCACCTGCGGCATAATCCTCGCAGGTGTGCATTCCTTTTACCTGGCCAATCTCTGCATCTGCGGACAAAAAGGGGCCGCATTAGCATGCCTTCCGCTCCTGCGACCACTACTGACCGCTGGTGCGCTAATACTTTTGCACTGCAGATAGCTGGGTTGCCCTTACTGTTTTGCATCTGCAGCTCGTGGCTCACACCTACGAGCGCGCACCTGCGGTTGACCATGCGCATGTGTGATTATGACAACAGTTGGGAGCTTCAACTGTTGCTCTCAATTTCCAACTTGGTCTGAGCGTCGTTTGATTAACACTCGGTGGCCCCTCGGGCCCCGCCCGAACATACCAACAAGTTTGAAATCATAAAATAGACTTGCTCGAGCTCTCGAAATGCCTGAAATATCATTGAAACTAAGAATCACACCCCAAATCTAATTGACTCAAACTTATGAACTTTAAGTTCTTGAATTTACTCCAATACGCTGAAATGTACTTTAACTACTCGGATTGACACCAAATTTTGCGTGCAAGTCTTAAATGTCAGTAAGGAACTATTCCCGGTCTCTAAATTCTATTTTGGACCTCGATATCACCATAACCCGCTCCAAACCAAATTTAAAGAACTTCTAAAATAGAGACAACTTTCACTATTAAGGCGCCAACACGCTCCCAAGTCATCCAAAACCGATCCGAACATACGCCCATTTCTAAAATCGTCATACAAACCTATTGAAACCGTCAAATCTCGATTACGAGATCGTTTACTAAAAACTTTGACCAAAGACAAACTTAGCCTTTTAAGGCCATCTTAAGGACCCAAGTGTTTCGATTTCAATCCAAACCCTTCCAAATCCCAAACTAACCATCCCTGCAAGTCATAAATTGGTAGAATCACATACGGGAAGTCTTATATAGGGGAACGAGGTTCTAGAAAGCAAAACAAACGGTCGGTCGTTACATTCTCCACCTATTAAGCATACGTTCGTCCTTGAACGTGTTTAGAATCATATATGGAGCACTGAATAAGGGAGGATATCTGCTCCACGTGTCCTCCTCGAACTCTCAGGTCACCTCATCGATTGGTTGGCCCCTACAATGAACCTTTACCGTGGAAATCCTCTTGGATCTCAACTGGCGGTCCTGTCTCGCAACAATGGCAACTGGCTCCTCCTCATAACCCAGACTCTCATCTAACTGAATCGTGTTGAAGTGTAACACATGTGACAAGTCGGCACGATACCTCCAAAGCTTAGACACATGGAAGATAGGCTGGGGGGAAAGAAAGCTCCTAAGGAACCTCCACAACGCGTCTCAACACCTCAAATGGGCCTATAAACCTTGGGCTCAACTTGACTTTCTTCCCAATCTCATGATTCCCTTCATCGGTGAGACTTTCAGTAGAACCTTCTCGCCCGCCATAAATGATAAATCACATGCCTTCTGATCCGCGTAACTCTTCTGTCTGGACTATGCTGTGCGCAGTCACTCCTGAATCGACTTTACTTTTTCCAAGGCATCTTTAACCAAATCGGTACTACATAACTTAGCCTCATCGGGCACAAACTATCCGATGGTAGAACCATATTGCCGACCATATAAAGCCTCAAATGGAGCCATCTCGATGCTGGACTGATAACTGTTGTTGTAAGCAAACTCAGCAAAAGGAAAGAAGTGATCCCACTGTCCCCCAAAGTCAATCACACATGCTCTGAGCAGGTCCTCCAAGATCTAAATTGTCCGCTCTGACTGCCCGTTGGCCTGAGGATGAAATGCGGTGCTGAGCTCTACACGGGTCCCCAATTCACTCTGTACGGCTCTCCAGAAATGCGAAATAAACTGAGGGCCTCTATCTGATATGATAGAAACAGTCACACCATGCGACCGGACTATCTCCTGGATATAATTCTGGGCTAATCTCTCTGAAGTATATGTAATCATCACAGGAATGAAATGTGCCAACTTGGACAATTTATCTACAATGACCCAAACTGCATAAAACTTCTGCAAGGTCCGTGGCAACCCAACTACAAAGTCCATAGTAATGCGCTCCCACTTCCACTCTCAAATAGTTATCTGCTGGAGTAGGCCACCTGGCCTCTGGTGCTCACACTTAACCTACTGGCAACTTAGGCACCTAGCCACATATTTAACTATCTCTTTCTTTATCCGTCGCCACCAATAATGCTACCTCAGGTCGCGATACATCTTCGTAACACCTGGATAAATGGAATATCGAGGACTGTGCGCCTCCTCTAGAATCCCCTCCCTCAAGACATCAACATTAGGAACACATAGACAACCCTGGTGTCGCTTAACACCATCCTCGCCAATAGAAACCTCATTGGCACCACACTGTAGTATCGTCTCTCTGAGAACCGCCAAGTGCGGCTAATCAAACTATCAAGCCTTGATCTGCGACAATAGTGAATATTGGGCAACAACGCATGCAAGAACTCCATTGAGCTATGAAATATCCAACCTCTCAAGTCTGTCAGTAAAGGACTAAATGTCCAAGGCTAGTGGCCTCTCCTCCGCTAAAATGAATGCCAAGCCACCCATGCTCTCTGCCTTTCTGCTCAATATATCCGCAACTACATTTGCCTTGCCCGGATGATAAAGAATAGTGATGTCATAATTGTTCAGTAACTCAAGCCATATGTGATGTCTCAAATTGAGATCCTTTTGCTTGAACAAATGCCACAAGCTGCGATGATCAGTATAAACTTTACAAGACACCCCACAAAGATAATATCTCCAGATATTAAGAGCAGGAACAATCGCGACCAACTCCAAATCGTGCACAGGATAATTATTCTCATGGGGATTCAGTTGGTGTGAAGCATATTCAATAACTCGCCCCTCCTACATCAATGCACAACCCAAGTCAACACGTGAAGCATCACAATATATAGTATACATCCCCGAACTAGAAGGCAACACTAGAACCGGTGCTATAGTCAAAGGCTATCTTGAGCTTCTGGAAGATCGCCTCACAATTATTGGTCCAACAGATTGGAGCACCCTTCTAGGTTAATGTAGTCAAAGGTGCTGCAACGGATGAGAAGCCCTACACAAACCGGCGACAATAACCTGCTAATCCCAAGAAACTCCTGATCTCAATCACCGAAGTAGGACGAGGCAAACTCTGAACTGCCTTAATCTTCTTGTGATCCACCTTAATACCCTTGCCTACTACAACATGCCCCAAGAATGCCACTGAATCTCACCGAAACTCACACTTGGAGAACTTAGCATATAGCTTATGTTCCCGCAAAGTCTGAAGCACCATTCTCAGATGCTACTCGTGCTCCTCCATACTATGTGAGTAAATGTCATCAATAAAGACAATGAAAAAAAAAATCAATATAAGTCCTGACACCCTGTTCATAAAGTCCATAAACGCCGCTAGGTCATTAGTCAAGCCGAAAGACATCACTAGAAACTCATAATGTCCATATCAAGTACGGAAAGACGTCTTTGGAACATCCGAATCTCGAATCTTCAACTGATGGTACCTCGATCTCAAGTCGATCTTAGAGAACACCCTAGCATCCTGCAACTGGTCAAACAAATCATCAATACGTGGCAATGGGTACTTGTTCTTAATGGTCACTTTGTTTAACTGGTGGTAATCAATGCACATCCACGTATTCCCATCTTTCTTTTTCACTAATAACACTGGTGCACCCCAAGGTGACACATTCGGCCTAATGAACCCCTTTGCTAGTAGCTCTTGAAGATGCTCTTTCAACTTCTTCAACTCTTTTAGAGCCATACGGTACGGAGGGATAGATATAGACTGGGTACCTGGATCCAAGCCAATACAAATACCATTTTCACGATCTGGTGGCATGCTTGGAAGATCAGAAGGAAACACATCGGCGAACTCCCAGACTAGTAGCATCGAATCAATCACCGGAGACTCTGTGATAGTATCTAGAATATAGGCTAGATAAGCAAAACAACCCTATCGACCAGGTGTCAAGCCTTCATAAAAGTGATAAACTGGCTCGATGTACTGACAGACGAACCTTTCTACTCCAATCTAGGCAACTTTGGCATCGCTAAGGTAACGGCCTTAGCATGGCAATCAAGGATGGTGATATGGGGATAACCAGTCCATGCACAGGATGACCTCAAAGTCGGTCATATCAAGAAACAGAAGATCTGCTCTAGTCTCGTAACCACAAAATGTGACCACACAGGACTAAAAGATCCAATCCACAACAATAAAATCGCCCACAGGTGTGGACACATAAATTGGAGTACCCCAAGGACTCAGGAGGAATATCCACAAAATGAGCAAACAGAGATGACACGTATGAATAAGTAGACCCTGGATCAAATAAAATCAAAGCATCCGTACCGCAGATAGAAATATTACCTGTGATCATGGCATCTGAGGCCGCTACATCTGGTCTGGGCGGAAAGGCATAGAATATGGCTAGAGCGCCAGCTAGTTGGTCTCCGTCTGACTGAACAGTAGCTGGCTGATGTCCCCCTACCTGGCCTCTACATCTAGGATGGCCCCTACCCCTCTGCCCTCTGCCTCTAGGTGGTCAGACGGCTGGTGATGTAATCATGGGCAGATGACCCTATTGCACTGCCTTGCCCCGAAGTTTGGGGTAATGTCTCTTCATGTGACTAGGATCCCCGCACTCATCACAACCCCTCAGAGCACTGGACGGTTGCCCTGAAGTCTCACCTTGATGGCCTGAATACCCACTAGAAGAATCCTAGATGGTTGGGGGCGGTATGAACTCTCTGTCATGGAACAAAAATAGGCATTGGAAGAACATTGATGACCGGAGTACCCACTGGAAGAACCCTAAATAGTTGGAAGGCAGTAAGAACTCTCTGGTATAGTACTGAAATAGGGTCGTGTTGGAGCACCTCGAGGAGGTGGTGGTGCTGAATATGGAGGCCTCCTAGGCTGACCCCTCCCGAAGTGACCCATGCCCCCAGCTGGGCACCTCTAAACTCTCCAGAAAAATGGGACCTCTTGTCCCGCTGCATCTACTCTTTACCCCTCTGACGGTAACACTCAATCCTCTAAGAAATCTCCACTACTAACTGATAAGATGTCCCCATCTCAACCTCCCGATCCATACTAGCATGAATGCTAGAGAGCAAACCCGGAACAAACCTATGCACTCTCTCTGCATCAGTAGGAAGTATCATAAATTCATGGCGAGATAACTTAGAGAATCTCCCCTCATAATCGGTCGCTGACATCTGAACCTGCTTGAGCTGCTCAAACTGACATCGCAACTCTTCTCTCTAGGAGGGTGGAATATACTTGTCCAACAAAAGTTGTGTAAACTGGTACCAATTCATGGGAGGAGAACCCGCTGGTCTGCCAAGAAGATAAGATTTCCACCATCTTCGGGACTTCCCTCTAACTGAAAGGTAGTGAAATCCACCCCGTGAGACTCCAATATACTCATGTTGTGCAGTCTGTCCCAGCACCTATCAGTGAAGTCCCAGGATCCTCATGCCGCTCACCCCCGAATACAGGAAAGTGAATCCTAGTCCACCTATCCGGCAGCTTCTACGGCTCGCCAATCCTAGCTAGTCTAGGCTCAGGTATAGCTGTTGTAACTAGCTGGGCTCTGCCTACGAGTAGTATGCCCAGGGTATGATAAATGGTAGCTGCATGCCCAAGATCCTGAGTAGTAGGGGTCAATGCTCCCCCTCCCGTCTGAGACGTGGCTGGGTCTGCTGGAAATAAACCAGTCTAGGTCATAGAATCCATGAACCGTAGCATGCGGCCCATGACCTCCTGGATGCCCGGCACTATCATGAAATCAACTGGAGCTGGATTTGTTGCGGGCACCTCGCCCTACTGCTCAACAATGGGATCTTCCACTGGATCCGCGAACGGTGCAATTGGAGAAACTCTAGGATGTTCTCGTCCCTTACCACGGGTCATTCCCCCCTCCCCCCAGCCTCTGCCTCAGCCTCTAGAAAAATAAGAAGTAGCCCCTCCTGGGTCTAGAACATCTGTCGTATGCATTCTCACCATCTGTAAGAGAATAAGAGGAAGAAACTTAGTACACCATCAATTGCATGATAGGAGATGAATAAAGAGTAGTTTCCTAACACCATATAGCCTCTCAAAGATAAGTACGGACGTCTCTGTACCGATCCGCAAGACTCTATTAGGACTGCCCATAACTTGTGAGACCTACATGAACATAAAGTTTTGATACCATGTTTTCACGACCCAATTCTATTATAGGCCGTAATGGCGCCCAACATCGTTTCTAGGTAATCCAACACCAAACAATCTAGTGATTTCCCATTTTTAATAAGTTTGCCAAGTAAATAACTTTCCTCATTTTAAAAGATTTAGGAAATAACATATGTAAAATATGTAAACGGAAGCAATTGAGAACAAATCGAAATCATACAATGAATCCAAAATCATGAGTCTACTAGTGTGTGTACCAAGACCTAGTGTCACAAGTATATGGGCTAATAGTAGGATATACAAAAGAATTCTACTCTACTTTTAAAGTAGAATAGACAGAAAAAAATCAAAAGAGAGACTCCGGCTGCTACTGATGGCTCGGAAGGGAAGCTCACCGTGTAGTCTCGAATCAAAAGTCAAGCGTTCACACCAGACTGATAACCAGTTGCACCTGCCTCATATCCTGCACATCAAGTGCAGAAGTGTTGCGCGAGTACATAAAATAACATGTACTCAGTAAGTATCTAGTCTAACCTTGAAGAAATAGGGACAAGGGGTCAACTTCGACACTTACTATGGGCCAACAATATAATAATATGAAGTTCTAATCAAACATGATATATAAAATGATAATAGAACTCAGAGCAGGAAAATAATTAAACAACCCGTTCATTTCAAGTAAGAACTAAGTCATTTCTATCATCTAATCCTTTCATCTTTCAAGTTCATGAGACAATATTAAATATAAAAAAGGTTCCACTTTCTTTACGCACGATTTATGCTGAGGACGTACAGCCCGATTCAAATATACATATAAATATATTGTGCACTGCCAGGGGTTGAACGACCATAGATATATCAATTAACCTGCCGAGGCGAACGGCCGGCTCCCATAAGAGTAGTGGAAAAGTCACCCATAGTTGTGACACGATTAAATATAATTTATCAAGTTAAGCATAACATCCTTCAATTCTTTTCAAAATAAAGAAATTCAACTTGAAACCTTTGAAATCTTAAAATCCTAAACTTATCCCCATTCGATATAATTAACAAATAAAATCAGATAACGGTCTCCACAAAAGCATGGTGTAAGCCTAACACTACCTGGACATAAGCAGGAATAGTAGCTACGTACGGACTCTCATCACTTCGTGCATACGTAGCCCCAAAAAATAGCAACAAATATTGATTAAGTTCACCTATGAGGTAAATTTCCTATTATAAGGTTAGAAAAGACAGTTACCTCATCTCAAGCCCTACTTTTCGGTCCAAGATTGTGCCCAAACTCTCAATTTGGCGCCAAATGACTCGCAACTAGTCAAATGTTATTCAAAATAATTAATAGATGCTTAAAAGTTTGTATTTCAACTATTAAAGAGGTTACCCAACCCTAAATGTAAGATTCTTAAAACTCAGCTCAGGCCCACTTGCTCGAATTACGGAAATTTTCAAAGAAAGCCCTTACCCATGACCTCGTGAACTCAAATATATGATTTTCACTAAATTCCATAATTAATTTCGTGGTTAAATCTCATTTTTGTCAAAAATCTAGGTTTTCACCTAAACCCATAATTTTCACTAATTTACATATTATAATCTACCCATAAACTATATATTTAACTCACTATTGGTAGAAATCACTTACCTCCAAGTGCTAGGTGAAAATCCCTCTCTAGAAGCTCCAAAAATCTCCCAAAGAGTGAGAGAAATATTTTAGAAATGGCATAAGTCCCGTATTAAGTGAACCCTTATGTCCAACAATTTTCGCACATGTTGTGCCTTGGCCGCATCTGCGGTCCTGCACTTACAGCAAAATCCTCCCAGGTGTGCATTCCTCTAAGGTGGCCAAACTCCACATCTGCAGACAAAAAGGGTCCACATCTGCGTGCCTTTTGATCCTGTGACCACTACCCTCGCATCTGCGGTCACACTGGTGAGTCAAAACTTATGCACCTGCGGATGGCTGGGCTGCCCTTATTTATTTTGCTTCTGTTACTTATGGCTCATGGCTCGAACCTGTGAGCGCGCACCTATGTCTAGCCAAGCGTAGGTGCAATTATGACAGTAGTTGTGAGCTTCATCTGTTGCTCCTAATTTCCAACTTGGTCCAAGCCTCATTCGATTGACACTCGGGGCCCCGGGGACCCGTCCGAACATTCCAACAAGTTTGAAATCATAAAATGAATTGTTCGAACTCTCAGAACTCCATAAACAACATTAAAACTTCACACCCTAAAACTAATTGAATCAAACTCATGAACTTCAAGTTCTTAAAATTACTCCTAATGCGCCAAAACGTGCTTAAACTAATCGGATTGACACCAAATTTTGCGTGCAAGTCTTAAATGTCATTAAGGAACTATTCTCAGTCTTAAAATTCTATTTGGACCTTCATATCACCAAAACCCACCCAAACCAAATTTAAAGAACTGTTAAAATAGAGCCAGCTTTCACTATTAGGGGCCAACACACTCCCGAGTCATCCAAAATACGATTCGAACATACGTCCAAGTCTGGAATTATAATACAATATTAGAACCGTCAAATCCCAATTCCTAGGTCGTTTACTAAAAATGTTGACCGAAGGCAAACTTAGCCTTTTACGGCCAACTTAAGGAACCAAGTATTCCGATTCAATTCGAACTCTTCCAAATCCCGAACTAACCATCCCCGCAAGTCATAAAATAGTAAAAGCATGTACGAGAAGTTTTATTTAGGGGAACTAGGTTCTAAAAAGTAAAATGATAGGTCGGGTCGTTACAGTTACCTATAATTTGTCTAAGTATCTTCACATTCGTTCCTCTTTCACTTCGAACATCCCATTGACTTGATTTACCATGATGAGGGAGTCGCACTTAAATATAATCACCTTGGCCCAAGGCGTTTAGCCAATTCAAGACCTGTAATTTGGCCTCATACTTGGCCTCATTGTTAGTCAATTTCGCAGTTCTAATAGATTGCCTAACTACATTCTCCGTAGGTGGTTTTGACATGATGTCGAGCCTAGAACCTTTTGCGTTCGAGGCATCATCTGTAAAAAGGGTCCAAATTCCCAAGGTAGTCCCCGAGGTTAAAAATAATTCACTTTTGACTTCGGGTATTAAGTCTAGCGTAAATTTGACCATGAAGTTCACCGAAAATATTAGCTTTTATGGTTGTTTGGGGTCGATACTCGATATCGTACTCGCTGATTTCAACGACCCATTTAGCCAACCTGTCGAGAGCTCAGGTTCGTGCATTATGTTCCTTAATGGGTAAGAGGTTACGACACATATGGGGTGGCACTAAGAGTAAGGTTTTAACTTTCTGGAGGCTAAGAGCAAAGCGAGCACCAATTTTCCAGGTGAGGATACCTCGTTTAGGCCTTTATTAGAGTTCTACTGACATAGTAAATAAGAAATTGTGCACTTTCCTCTTCATGAACCAAGACTCCACTTACCACCACCTCGAAAACCACCAAGTAAAGGTATAGTTATTTGTCCGTCTTCAGAGTGTGGAGCAGGGGTGGACTCGATAGGTAGCGTTTGAGTTCTTCCAAAGCTTGTTGGCATTCTAGGGTCCAGGAAAAGTTATTCTTCTTCTTCAACAGTGGAAAGAACCGATGGTTGTTGTCCGAGGACCTCGATATGAATTAGCTCAGGGCTTGTATACCCTCGGTCAGCCTCTAAACGACCTTGATTTTGTCCACCACGGTGATGTATTCTATGGCTTTGATTTTGTCAGGATTGATCTTGATCCCTCAATTGGATACCATGAACCCGAGGAATTTTGTCAATCCAAACCCGAATGCACACTTCTCCGAGTTGAGCTTCATATTGTATTTCTTCAATATTCTGAAGTTTTCCAACAAATGGCCCTCTACTCGCAAGGACTTGATGACCATATTCTCAATATAAACTACCATTGATTTCATGTCTGCTCTTCGAACATCTAGTTTACTAGGCATTGATAGGTAGCACTGGAGTTCTTTAATCCGAACGGCATTACATTATAACAATAGATGTCGAATTTAGTGATAAAAGAAATATTTTCTTGATCACACGGGTCCATCAAAATTTGGTTGTACCCGAAATAGGCATCGAGAAAGTTGAGTATCTCATGCCCGGCTGTCATGTCGATCATCCGATCGATGTAAGGCAAAGGAAAAGAATCCTTAAGGCATGACTTCTTCAAATCTTTATAATCCATTCTTATTTATTCCCTTTTTTGGCACTACTACTATGTTAGATAACCAGTCCAGGTACTTAACCTCCTGGATGGATCCTATTTTAAGGAGTTTAGATACCTCGTCCTTGATGAATGCATATTTGACCTCGGACTGCAGCCTCCTTTTCTGCTTAACCGGGTGGAACTTCAGGTCCAAACTCAGTTTGCCAGTGGTTACTTCCAGCGGGATCCCTGTCACGTCAAGATGGGACCAAGAGAAACAATCTATGTTAGCTTTAAGAAAATTGATGAGTTTTTTCCTGAGCTCAGGGGTTAACCCCATGCCCAGATATACCTTTTAATCCGATAGGTGTTCGATAAATATGACTTGCTCCAACTCTTCGGCCGTCGACTTGGTGGCGTCGGTTTCATCAAGAGCTATGAATGATCTCAAAAATTCATAATCATCCTCCTCGTCTACTCCGCATTTCTCCACTCCAGCCGACGACGTGAACGATGGTTGGTATTTAACTTCAGCCTTTCTGGTCAATTCTATGTTCCTCGAGACGATGGGTATCGGTATTGCTTCGTCGACTGCTAACATCTTTTTGCATCCAGTTGTTCTCCGTAGACAGTCTTGATTCCTCCTGGTGTAGGGAATTTCAACACCTGGTGTAAGGTAGAAGCTACCGCCCTCATGTTGTGAACCTATGGGCTAGAGCATTGTATCTCATGTCCCCTTTGATCACATAGATCTTTATTTCATGGATCGTTTCGGCGGTGTTCACTAACAGGGTTATCTCTACTTTAGTGGTTTCACATGCCATGCTAAATCCATTCAACACCCGGACTGTTGGCACGATTTGATCCTGTAACCCCAATTTCTCTACGACCCTCGATCTGATGATATTGGCCAAGCTACCTAGATAAATCAACACATATTTAACACAAGATTTATTGATAAGTACGTAAATTACCAGTGCATCATTGCTAGATAAAATGGTTCCCTCTGGGACATAATCTCGGGTGCATTTTTCCCTCGTGATGGATACTTTGGTGCATTTTATCATTATCTCTTGAGAGACATCGACCCCTCCGATGATCATGTTTATGACATTTTGAGGTTCCTCTTGTTCGGTCCATTTGCTGGCGTCCCTATTTTTGAAGTCCTTTTTGGCTAGATTACTTAGAAATTCTTGTACATGCCCGTTATTAAACAACCGGACAACTTCTTCTCTCAATTGCTAGCAGTCCTATATCATGTGGCCATGATTGACATGATACTTACACATCAAGTCAGGATCTCTCTGGATAGGGTCGGACTGCAATGGTCTAGGCCACTTTGTTTTTTTGACGCGCCCAATGGCTGATATGATGCTGGCAGCATCGACGTTGAACTTATATTCCGACAATCTTGGTGCTTCTCTAGCCCCGAGCAGTCTATCAAAGCCACTTTTGCTAATCAGACATCAACTATTGGGCCCTAGATCGATTTTCTTTTCGTCCTCATGGGGTAATGCCCAGACCTCTTTCCCCTTTGATCTGCATTGTATGGTTGATACCGGACTCAAATCGATCTCGGTTCATGATCGATGACTCTCTTAGACCTTTCGTCGGCTCTAACGGCATAAACGGATCCAGAAGCGGCTCCGAGTTGGTCGTCCTTGACTCTGATTTTTTACTAGTATCTACTGTAGATGTCGACCCATGTTACCGCCGAATACTCTACCAAATTTTTTTTAGCTACTGTGAAGCCAAGGAGCTTCGGCGGTTAAGTCCTTGAGTGAATGTCTGAACAGCAAAATCATCGGCAACCGGAGGCAGGTCCATCTATACCATCTGGAACCTCGACACGAACTCCCTGAGCATCTCGTTATCTCTTTGTTTAACCTTGAGAATGCCCGATTTTTTCTGGTTTCTACCTTGATGGCCCTGATATGTGCCTTCATAAATGCATTTGCAAGCATAGCAAACGAATCAATAAAATTCAGGGGTAAGTTATGATACAATATCAATGCTCCTTTTGATAGAGTTTCCCCGAACTTCTTAAGCAAAACCGACCCAATTTCGTCATCTTCCAAGTAGTTCCCCTTGATGGAACATGTATAAGAGGTCTCATGCTCGTTTGGATCCATGGTTCCATTGTAATTTTTAATATCGGGAATATGAAACCTCTTTGGGATCGGCTTTGGTGCAGCGCTCGGAGGGAAAGGCTTTTGGATAAACTTCTTGGAATCTGATCCTTTCAATATCAAAGGTGCTCCCGGGATTTGATCTACCCTGGAATTATACGTATCTACCTTCTTTTCATTGGCCTCAATTTTCATTTCGCCTGATTCCAACCACTTCATAAATGCTTCAAGAATTTTCATTATCTCGGGGTTGGCCCCGACCTCAGCTTCACATGACCTATCAGCATTTTATTCGCTTCTTTAGGTGCTCTCTCGATATCGGTAGGGGTCAACCTTGGCAGGGATGAACTTGATTCGGTAGCTGCGCTATCACTACCTATTGAGCCTGCAACATTTCGAAGATTAGCTACAGGGTTACCCTATCACCTTCGCCTTCGGGCATTTCTCGAACTGTTGGTCGGGGGCCTCCACAAACACTATTTTTGGGGTCAGTTGGCAGGTTGATGTTGATATAAACATTTGAATTTTCGTCGATTGGATCGGCAACTCAAGGACTCCATTAGGATCAGTAGGGGGCATCTCATTTCTAGGCACCAGATTTTTGTTTTCACCATTAACGTTCAAGTGAGTAGACTGAGAATTTGACATTTTTAAGTTAACCTGAAATTGAGACCTCAAAGAACAAATGTAAAATAGAGTGTGTTACGGAGATTTATATCAGACCACCACTATTATCCTTATCCCCACGGCGGGCGCCAAGCTGTTTTATAGGTTATATGCATCCTTGTTTTATTTTAATGATCTAACAAACTTAATGATAAGAACCAGATAAGGAACACATCCTCAAGTACTTAAGAATAACAAGTCTGAAGCTGGGGATGTGGTTCAACTCTTCAGAGTCAAATAAACAATAGAGGAAACAGATGAATGCCATTTCCCTTGGTGATTGTACCAGTCAACCCCCCGACAGCTGTAAAGTTATTGCCTGCACACGCAACAATACAAACAGTGCAGTAGTCTACTTTATGGGTAATGCTCTTGTACCAAACATGTTTGCATCATTCAAGTGATGTCACCTATGTAATATTAATATTGAAGCAAAGTCAAAACATCACTCTTGAACATTCAAGTCTATCAAGCATTCTCTCAAGTATGCGTCAATCCTGCAAGTGATTCTCAAGGGCATAAAGAACAAAAAATAACATAACAAAAGATCAGTTCCCTGTATTGAGTCATTACATGTCCTTAGTTGTGTTGCACTTTTGTTAAAGTACTTTACTTGTAATTCTACTTAGCTTAGTTAGAAGCATTGTGTAGGAAACTATTGTAAAATCATAAACCTGTGTTTGTGTCTTGGCTAGAGTTAGTCGAGTTGTAAGCTTTGTAAAAAAAGTTATTACAAAGAGGCTTTTAGTAGAGTTGTTACAAGTTAGTGGGGAACTAAGAGGTTAATTTCCAGGTTACAATATTTTGTAATCTGACGTCTGCTCAATAGTGAAGTTGAAATCCTACAAAGCTAGGTCATGGTTTTTAATCCCGTGAGTTGGAAGTATATATGTTACAAGGTCCCTTATCAAAGAATTCTTTTTTTCTTTATATAGTAGGAGAGTTTCACCCCTAGTACAAATCTAAAAATAGTAAAAATCCTCTTCTCTCATTAATTATTGATCTGGTCCCGGATATCATGACCCTCTATCCCTCGCCTACAACCGTTCATGCGCTCCCGAAGTTTCAGAACCCATCCCGGGTCTAGGGTGCGTCGTTTTATCAATTCCAATGGCGAGTATTCCATTCGGGCTTGGTACAAGAAGTTCTCAGCTTTGATTTCGATCACATGTACTCGTATCCTTGCTTCGTTTTGACCCACCAAAAAATCAAGGTGCATGTTGCCCCGGGTTCCACCCGTATACAAAAACCTAAGCTTTATAATCTTAAGTTGTAGAACGCTAAACATTCTAAAGCGACCTAAAACCACTGTGACTGTGGAGAAAGTAATGGGTCGCGGCTAAAGCTGTCTAACGGGTGGGCCGGGCCCCTTTTTTTTTACCCGTCCGGGTCCGGGCCGATTACGGGTTAGTTTTTAACGGGTTTCGCGGGTTCGAGTTAATCCGGGTTAAAATTGAACTATAAGGGTTACCGGTTGAGGGGCCGGGCCAGGTCGGGTTTAGTGTATTTTTAATTTTTTTTTTGGAATTTTGTATAACTATTATAAGTTATATTAATAATTTGTATTAATTTAAAGAATACAAGTAAGATGGAAAAAAATTGCACTTATTGCAAGTGCTACTTTTATTTCTTAATTTAAAGTTTCAAACTTACAAAATGAAAGGTTTACATTTTTTTCAACAAGTAAAGCAGTAATTTCAAATGTTTTGCATCGCCTTAGTAAGTTCATCATAATCAATATAAACCTATTGACCTTCTTCTGGAGTGTTAAATTCGGATGGGTTTCCATGTGTTAACATATCTCCAAGTTCCTCGTCTTTTGGGCTATCAACATCTTCCTTTCCTTGATTTCTTTATTCCGATCTAATTCAATCTCTGAAACATACTAAAACTTCCAAAGCATTACTTCCCAATGAATGGCGGGTGTCTCTAAGTTGCTTTCTTGCTTGGATAAATGCACTCTCCGATGCAACAGTAGAAATTGGCACATTCAGCACGTCCCGAGCCATAGCGAAAAGAACAGGAAATTGCTTTCCATTTTCATGCCACCATCCCAACGGTGAAAATTCCTTTGTGCGAGGCTCCTTTTGCTTCTGCAAGTAGAATTGAAGTTCATCAATGTTCCTGCTACTGGTTTGAGTGTTAGAAATATAGAAAAAATATTAAAACTATCAAGGTCTTCTTCATCATTCACAGTAGCAGAAGTGCTACATTGCATAGTGGGATTAACATTGCCTACAGCACGAGCAGCTTCATCACATTCATTTGCATAATAATTATATAGTTGTTGTAAATATTCATTTAGCTTATTCATACACAATACTTTCTTGTTTAGATTATAAAATTCAGCAACTTCAACAATAGTACTACTTATAAACGCAGCAGTATGACACTGATCTTCATCATATTTAAAAGCGATAATACATTTTTGCATACAAGTACTATCATCTATCCAATGGCATGTAATTTTCAAATAATCATTTCCATTAACAGCATAGCCAATATCAGAAGTTAGACAAACTCTACAAGGAAGGTGGCTAAATAAATAACATAAGTATGTTTGATATTGTCCATGAAGTCTAAAGATATCAGCTCTACAAGTACTTCTAGGGATACCTTTAAATAAAGGATTGTAAATCCTTTGAATATACATAATAAGATATGATGAAGAAGCAAAAGAAAAAGGTAGACAACCCAAAGCAATCATTTTTGCTAACTCCTCACGATCCCTCATTTTATCATATTTTAGTAGACCTCCAGTAGTAGGGTTAATAGTTGTTTGATTTCCATCACCATCAGTGCCCCATTCTATGGGATGGTCAATTCTCATATGTCTACTAAGCGTCCCAGTCCCACCTAAATTTCCTCCAGTCAAATGTTTAAAAGTATCGTTACAAATTTTGCATCTAACTCTATCAGTACCTTCTATTATTTCAAAAAATTTCCAAACCTTACTTCTTTTTCTACGAGTAGAAATCGGAGCCACAGGTGGTCTACCAAGAGTGGTGCCACGACCACCACCCCTTGTACCACTAGCAACTCCAGCACTAGTAGGTGTAGGTGGTATCTCATCTTCTATTCCTATTTCATTATCTTCTATTCCAAAATCTTCTTGTAATTGTTCATAATCTATATCTACATTATCATTAGGCGATGATTCAGAAACATGTGAAAATGATAATGGGTCATTACTATTACTACCAGAAGCTCCAGGACTACCTCTTTTTTTATTTCCACCCCTACCAGTAACTTTTCTACACGCTCTTTTAGCAGCACTAAACATATTGTAAAAATTAAAGTATAAGCTAAAATTAAATATGCAATTAAAATATTAAATAAGAGAAAGAGTTGGAGGGAGTGCACCGAATTCGACAATAAATTGAGCACTTGATTATGCAATTCTGGTGTTACCACGAACAAACGTCAAGCAAGTATATCAATTTTGAACTTCAAACTTCAAATTTCGAATGACAACTTCCGATAAATTAAATTCAAGAAAAGAGAGCCAAATAAAAATTATAAAATTAGAAGATGAAATCTTGCAAATTGAAGAATGAGAGAAATTGAGAATTTGAGAATTGAGATTGAGCTATGAAATTTGAGTGAAGAAATGAAGAAGAGGGGGGGATATTTATAGATTTCAAAAAAGTTAATTTTGTAAAGTGTTAAAAAAAATGGCCATTTCTTAAAAGGATCTGTTGGCCAACGGATCCTTAGCTGAAAAGTTGCCCTCTCAAGCAGTCCAACGGATAGAAACGGGCCCACTTCTGCAAAATTCATAAAAAAAAAAATTAGTCGTTAATCGGGCCGGTTCCGGGCCGGGTTAACCGGTTTGGGCACTGTTCATGCCTACCGGTTTACCCGGGCCCGGTTAACCCAATCCCAGATTTGAACCGCACGTTTCCGGCCTAGCCCCCTACCCAGCCCACCCGGCCCCCTTTGAACCGGGCCGGTCCGGTCCCGGTTTGTACTGGTCTGGACCGGTCCGGTTCCGGTCTAAACCGGCCCGCTTGACACCTATAGTCACGGCACAAGATATAAAAAAAACGAAAAAATAAAAAAGAAATATTTTTTTAAAATTTTTGTTTATCCGTCAAACTTTAGTTTTGATAAAAGACTCCTTAATAATAAGAAATAGGCAAAATACATAGTTTATCCATCAACTTTACAGCGAAATCCCTATTACACACCTCTCTTTCACGGAAAACTTTTTACACACTCAACATTTCAAAAGTGTATCTAAGACACACTACTTTTGACCAGATAGCACTTGCGTGTTTACACACAAAAAAAACGCGTAAAACCCGTAAAAAATCCTATTTTTTGTCTCCCCTCCCCACAGGAACCCCCTCCCCTCCCTATGGTCTTCTTCCTCACCACCCTCTCCCTCATTTTCTTCCACCAAAAAGAATTTTTCAAATAAAATATCAATTTTAGATCTAAAATTGAGCGGATTTTGTTGGTTTATTGTCCATATATTGTAAAAATTATTTATTTGTGATAGATTTAAAAGTCTTAACATTAATATTGAAGGTTTTGTGAAAAAATCTAGAATCCACCATTATTGGGGTATCGAAAAAAGCTTGAAAATTCAATTGGGTCTTGTTCATTATTGGATTATTGAACTCAATTTATTGCTCTATTATTTTTGGCTAGCTATTTAGATAGTGTAGTTAAATTTTGGTATTGTTGGAAACTTTTTCACAAACAACCATGGTGGTAGCAACAATGGTGCTTAAGATAGAAATGGAAAGATGAAGAATATAGATTTTAATTTTAATTTTAATTTCTCATATTTTTTTCCTTTTTAAAGTCAATGACGCGTGTCGCGACCCTGTTAGGGGCGTGAATTTTACGTTATCTGAAAAATTGGTCAAGCACAAAGTGGTGTGTCTTATACACACTTTTGAAAGATTGAGTGTATAAAATATTTTCCGTGAAAGAAAGATGTGTAACAGGAATTTCGCTGGAAGGTTGATGGGTAGACTATGTATTTTGCCTAAGAAATAACATTTTTTCGTCTTCTTGATTTACCATCATCAATTGTTCCACACAACCAACTTTACTTTTAACGACATAAATCAAACTATGGTTCTTAGTTTGATCCAAATGCTGTCATTTTCCCCCCAAAGGTAAACCTATTATATTTAATAGGGATAATGCATAAAATTCATCTCATCCGATGACCCATTTGTCAACTACATATCTTTTCTCTATTATCCCCTGAACTATTTTAAAGTGTAATAAACACCACCTTAAGTGCTGACGTGGCATAGAGAGTGGGCACACTCTCTTAAAGGCAAGTGGAAGATCAAGTAGCGGGTATCTTCACAAGCCCTTTGAGATCGACTGCTTCCCCAGTGTCTCTTGAAATGCCTAACTTAGTTTAAAGGGGATGTTGGATATAGTAAAATAGATTCATCTTAATTATGTGAATTTTCTAGTTCATATGATAAAAAATTAAAAATTAATCCAACGAATCATAGCCAATTTTCGTAGTTTTAATCATAATCCATCGAAAACTAATGGATGTCAAACTACGAAAATTAATACGGATAACTTACTTATGTATTAATGTCATTTAACCTTGAAATGACTGAAAAATAGCTAAAAACCCGCCAGAAATGGCTGTTTTAAGAACTACAGGTGCGTGTATTTCACCACCTTGCACGCATCTGGTGGTTGATTTTTAAGGGGTAAATAATAACACTTTAAAATAGTTCAGGGGTAATAGGACCCCTGGAAAAAAAAAGGTGTATAGTTGGCAAATGAGTCATAAGATGGGGTGGATTTTATGCATTATCCCTATTTAATAAATACATTTTAGATACCTTATCCTATGCATGATGTTTGTTCACATGTGCAAATTACAAATGAAATATCAAGCTAACTTTATTATAGAGACAAAAGCTGAATATCTGAAAATTGTTTGGGTAATTATATCGCACTTAATCTAACTTTCTTTTGGCATTTTATTTCGTCAGTAAACATCGCCGTAATGAACTAAATTGGAACTTCTGTTTTTATTTAACTTTATCCGTAAGTTTAAATTGCTTAAAAATATCAGGTGAAACCATTTATGGTAATTTTCTTAGACGTTGATCTAATTTGTAGCTTTTGGTTAGGGGTGAATGAAGAAAATCAATGGGATTCTCCCGCGAAGGCAAACATACTATTTTTTTCTCATCATTTCAATCCTTAAATAAATAGAATTATCCGATTTTTGTACTAGTAGTTGGTAGCAGGTGTTCCGTAGGACGGTAGAGTTACCCGATATATGTGTTGACGGGAGGCAATAGATATCATATCGAATGATAGAGAGTTACTCAATATTTTTATTTGTAGAAGATAACGGTACACCTTAAAATTAGTTGAGATGCACAATGGACCCGGAACCACAATCAAATTAAGAAATTAATTGGATTAAGTGTTTCATGAATCAAACGTTGGTCCCTGTTGAACCTTTCTAAAATGTTAGGTTAAAGGTCTATTTTGTTTTGTATACATGGTTTCCCTTTTTTGCTAAAGTTAAGCTGTTGACAACCTTCTCTTTTTCTACACATACAATGACACCAATACACATGCTCATTCACACGAGGTATTTGATTGACAATATTCTTGACAATCAATTATTTGAAGGAATATTTAAGTGTAAACAAAAAAACAAAAACAAAAAATTCACGCGTGAAAATCTTGAATAATGAATTCAATTGGTGGTTAGTAATTGCACCGCCAAATCCAATATTGTTTTCATAATTAGTAGCAAATACAGTTTCATAATCACAAAATGAAGCTCTTCATATATAATAAATCAAGTAAAATGATGGTAAAAAAAAGTATTGACAATTAACAGTAACAACAATCATAATGTAACATTATTAGCATTTAAAGGAATAACAATAAAAACGAACATTAAAAGAAAAAGGGAAAAAGTGAAAAGGGGCGTAATCATCACGCATGGTTTAGACTGTCTTTGGGCCTCAGAGAACTAAGAAAATGGGCCCACAGAAGCAGAAGCCTTTCTTCCAAATGTCAAATCTTGGGATTTTACACGCTAATTAGATTTACTGTTTATTTTTTCTAACTGAATATATAAATTTTATACGGTTATACACAAATTATATATAAATTACATACATATTATATATTTACTAATTATATTTAGTTTAAGTGATTGATCAAACGTATATTTAGATTAATTCTTTAATATTTAAATCTTGACCCACATTATAGAGTGGATTAAAGTGAAATGCATGTTGTGTTTGATTTGTACGGATAAGAGTGTTCCAGTTCTTTGATTTGATGTAAAAATTGTAAAGTCTAATTATTTGATTGGTTGGCATTAATTAAAGTTTAATATTAGGATTGAGTCATGTTGATTTGACATTAGCAATGAGTTTGGACTATTTGTTTGGAATCCAACTATAGTCCAGACGTCTAAACGTGTTGTATAAAAAAGAATAAAAATCTATCGTGCCTTTAATAATTTATTATATTAGAGTTATAATATGATTTAAATCCAACGTCTCCAAATCACTCCTTTCATCCTAACACATTCTTTTAGTTTGTACAGAAACGATGTTAATATTTTTATATTTAAAAACTATTTAATTTTTTTATTTTTTTTTATTTTATCTTTAATGACAAATTTGTTGGGATTCATGAGTATATATTAATGTGTCAAGAATTTTAATTTGTTTTGTAACTTCATGTTTATTCAAATATCGTCAAATGGAACAGATATATGAAGCATTTATATGATTTAATGCTGATCAAAATTGTTTTACAAAACCTTAAACCCTAAATAACTAACTATTCAAGAAAATTTTGACAACAAAATATTTTGATCTCAGAAAAAGAATTAAGGGACGAAAAGGAGATATGATGCTTGTGCCAAAAACTTAGAATTTTATTGCTTTCAAATTTTAAATATTTAATATAGACAAAAAGAACTTTTGAGGTAACGCTAAGTTAAATAATTTTGAGATTCAATAACACTAATTTGTCACGACCCGGATTTTCCACCCTCGGGAGTCGTGATGGCGCCTACTAATAGGAGCTAGGCAAGCTAATTATCAATTACATCTTTTAGCGAACATCGATAATATTAGAAACAATGAAGCATTTAATAATAAAGCGGAAGTCTCAAATATAATTAACTGAAAAAAATGCGGAAATATGACAAAATCCTCTACCCAAGACTGGTGTCACAATACTCACGAACGTCTAGAGAATACTAAATACAAGGTTCGAAGGAAACATAAAATTGTCTGCTTCGGTACAAATGATAACAAACTGAATAAAATAGAAAGGGACTCCGGGCCTGCGGACATCAGCAAGGCTACCTCGAATGTCCCTGGACTGAAGTCGGCTCCTAATCAACTACTGCTGTCCAAAAGCTGCTGCTCTGGCACTGTGATCTGTGCAAAAAGATGCACAGAGTATAGCATCAGCACAACCGACCCCATGTGCTGATAAGTGTCTGGCCTAATCCCAGCGAGGTAGTGACGAGGCTAGGACCAGGCTCCAGATAAACCTGTGCAATTATATAAGATATGCGGCAAAGACATAACAGGAAATAACAAGTAAAACTTGGGAGGGAAAAACATGCTCTGGGGTAGCAAATAAAACAAAGTATCAGGGGTAAAAGAGTAAACATTTACAATTCAGCTTCTAACACAGAATAAAGGAAATAAGACAACTTTCATATTCAACTCATCTTGTTGCAGGCGTGCAACCCGATCCCATTTCATCATGACTCGTGGTAGGCGTACCACTCGCTCCCATTTCAATATGTCATGTGTGGTAGCCGTACCACTCGCTCCCATTTCAATATGTCATGTGTGGTAGGTGTACCACTCACTCCCATTTCAATATATCATGTATGGTAGGCATACCACTCGCTCCCATTTCAGTATATAATGTGTGGTAGGCGTACCACTCGCTCCCATTTCAGTATATAATGTGTGGTAGGTGTACCACTCGCTCCCATTTCAATATGTAATGTGTGGTAGGCGTACCACTCGGTCCCATTTCAGTATATAATGTGTGGTAGGCATACCACTCGCTCCCATTTCAATATGTCATGTGTGGTAAGCGTACCACTCGCTCTCATTTCTTTCAACACAATACACAATATAGTCTCGGCAAGGGAAAAAAGATAATATAATGGTTTTCCGGCAAGGGAACAAGAATAATAAATCAACTATCCCGGCAAGGGAAAAGATAATATAATGATTTCCCTGCAAGGAACAAGAATAATAGATCCACTATCCCGGTAAGGGAGGTTCAGCTATAACCAATCCAGTAATTTCTACGTAGTATAGTTAAAACTAATACTCAGTATCAAGGCTCAGCAACCAAGTCTTTTATAGAGTCAATTAAGCATATACAATTATCAATTGAAGACTCACGGTCCTGCTTGACACCAACATATGGATACTCGTCACCATGCCTATACGTCGTACTCAACACATAACAAGTAGCGATTATGACTCAACTCCTAATCCTTCGAGCTAAGGTTAGACCGAACACTTACCTCAACTTTCACGGCTAAATCAATCCACAACAACCGCCTTCCCTCTCGAATTCGGCTCCAACTCAATCAAATCTATGAAATAACGACTTTATAATATCAATAGTAGCTAAACAAATCAAAGTCAATGCCTAAATATAGATTCCCAACCTTTCTTTCAAAAATTCCAAAATTGACTCCGGGTCCGCTTGGTCGAAACACGAGGTTCGGACCAAATTCATATCACCCATTCCCCCACGAGCCCGGATATACAATTTGTTTTAAAATTCGACCCCAAAACAAGGTCTAAATCGAAGGAAATTGAAAAGCCCTAACTCTACCCAATTCCCCCAATTTCAATCCTAGATTACATGTTTTAGGCCTAGGATTTCAATGGATGATGATAGAAAATGAATAAAACGAGTTAGATAATACTTAACCAAGAAGGTTTGGTGAAGAATTGCTCTACAAGTCACCTAGGGGATGTAGAGAAGAAGAGCTCGTGTGAATTTTTGAATAAAACCCGTATGTATTGATTCTGGAAATTTAAAAATATAACTGGGCATTTTTGTTCATTACATTCGCGACAGCGGTGTCGCGTTCGCGATGGGCAACTAGGCAGTACATCGCGTTCGCGATGGGGATGATGCAAACGCGAAGAAGGAAGCTGGGGGGTCCAGAATTCTTTATACGCGAACGCGTGAAGGACACGCGCATGCGATGAGGAAGACTGTAAAGGTACGCGTTCGCGAGTTGTCATGTGCGAACGCGAAGAGGAAATTTCTAGGATCCAGAACTTGGCTTACGTGATCGCGATGTAAGGGACGCGAACACGAAGAAGAAGGGATTCAAGGCTATGCGAACGCAAAGAAGGAATCTCCTGAGTAAAAATTGCAGAAAATCTGATACTTTTCCTAAGTTCAAAACATCCCGAAGCACCTCCGAAACACTCTCGAGCCCTCGAGGCTCCTAATCAAAAACACACACTAACTCAACAACATTCTACGAACTTAATCGTACAATTAAATCGCCAAAATAACATCATAAACGAGGAATCAAACCTAAAAATCATCACTTTTTCTTCAAACTTCATAAACTTTCATTTCTAGATATTTAGGTCTGAAACACATCAAATGACGTCCGATTTCAACCCAATTTCACAGGAAGTGCTTAAACCACATATAAGACCTGTAACGGGCACCGAAATTAAAATAAGGGCCCGATACCAACACTTTCTAGTCTATTTTTATTTCAAATTTCCATATAAAGTTCAGAAAAATAATTTCTCTTAAAAATTCATTTCTCAGAATCGGGACCTCGGATTTCGAATCCGGGCGTACGCCCAAGTCCCATATTTTTCTACGGACCTTAGGGACCGTTAAATCACGGGTCCAGATCCTTTCACCCAAAACGTTGATTAAAGTCAACTTTAATCATATTAATATAAAAATTCATCATTTTTTACACAGAATTCATATTTAAGCCTTTCGGCTACGCGCCCGAACTGCGCACGTAAATCAAGGCGACTAAAAATAAGGTTTTCAAGGTTCCAAAAACGCAAAAAAGAGAAAAAATAGGTGATGACCCTTTGGATCGTCATACTAAAGTAATTTGACACATGATTTACGTAAAAATTATATTGTGGGCCTCAAGCAGCAGTTCGGTACGGCAGGAATATATAAACATATGAAATATAAATCTCGTGAAACAAGCGACTCCTGTATGCGCCTTAGAGCATTTTATAGTCTCCCTCTCTCTAACAGGTATCGAGACAAAAAAATCTTATAGAACCGGGGTAAAACGTCCAAATTATTATGAAATATAATTCAAAGTAACAATATGGAACAAGAAAATAAAAGCAATTTAGTAAAACATGAACAAGAAATATAGATAGAGAGAAGGAAGAGATTTTCTTCTTCAATTGTATTTATTTTTCTATCTATTACAAGGCCTTTATATAGGCATACAAAGTGAAGAAAATATGTCATGGAATATGTCATTGAACATATAAAATATGTTATTGAATATGTCATTAGACATTTGAGATTAAGATCATGGAAGAAGAGTAGACATCTACCATAATGTGATATTTATCACAACACTCCCCTTTGGATGTCTATAGATAATGTGCCTCGTAAAAACCTTACTAAAATAAAACCCAATGGAAAAAAAATCCTAGTGAAGGAAAAAGAGTACACATGTTCAGAAATACGCCTTTTGGTTGCCTCGTTAAAAACCTTGCAAGGAAAACCAGTGGGACAAAACCTTATAAGGGAAAAAGAGTGCAACGCGCATTAACTCCCCTGATGAGAGCATTAATTCACATCCTTGAGCCTTCGCATCTCGATCTTATGTACTAGCTTCTTGAAGGTTGACGTCGGTAGAGATTTAGTGAACAAATCAGCCATATTATCACTTGCACCAATTGCACTAAGATATGGTACTTCAGGACCAAGTAGCTCTTCATTCTTTTCTTGAGGTCGGAATGGATCCTTATTCACATCAAGTGATCGAACAACCATCGGAGTACTTAATGGATGTGCTCCATCCATGTAAAACTGTTTCAATACCTTTTCTATATAGGCAGATTGATGAACAAAAGTTCCGTTTGCCAAATGTTCAATTTGCAAATCAAGACATAATTTTGTCTTTCCGAAATATTTCATATCGAATTACTTCCTTAAATAATCAATTGCCTTTTAGAGTTCTATAGGAGTTCTAATAAGGTTTATGTCATCAACATATACGGCATGTACACAAATTCCGATGTTGTTTTCTTTATAAAAATACATGGCCAAATGGCATCATTTATATAGCCTTTCTTTAATAAATACTCACTAAGATGATTATACCACATTCGTCCTGATTGCTTTAGACCGTACAAAGATTTTGCAATTTGATTAAAAATATTTCCCGGGACTTTAAATTATGTGTGTTAGGCATTTTAAATCCCTCAGAAATTTTTATGTATATCTCATTATCAAGTGATCCATAAAGGTGCGGTAGCCACATCCATTAAATGCATGTCAAGCTTTTCATGGACATCAAAATAAATGAGATAACGGAATGTTATAGCATCCATAACGGGTGAATATGTCTCTTCATAATCGACACCAGAACTTTGTGGAAATCCTTGTGCAATAAGGTGTACCTTATATCTTTGTACCTCATTTTCACAAATAGAGGTATGTGGATCAAGATGAGATAATAATGGATTTTTTCACAAAATTTTCGGTTTGGTTTCACCAACTTTCCCCCCTAATTTTGGAAAAGGTGTCTCATGAAATCGACAGTCTGCAAATCGTGTAGTAAACAAATCCCCCATCAATGTTTCGAGGTAGCGAATAATAGAGGGCGATTCAAAACCCAACATATATTCCTAACCTTCTTTGTGGACCCATTTTGGTGTGATATAGAAGTGCTATATGCATGTATACTGCGCATCCAAAAATTCTTAAATGGGATATATTAGGTTCATGACACAAAAATAATTGCAACAAGGAATATTTATGATGATTTGTCGGTCTAAGACGAACTAGCATTGCTGCATGCAAAATGGTGTGACCCCAAACAGAAGTGGGCCGCCTTGTTTTCATGAGTAACAGTCTTGCTATCAATTACAGACGTTTAATTAAAAACTCTGCAAGACCATTTTGAGTGTGAACATGAGCTACAGAATGTTCCAGTTTTATCCCAATTGATAAGCAATAATCATTAAATACTTGGGATGAAAACTTAGCAACATTATCAAGTCTAATAGACTTAATTGGATTATCGGTAAATTGGGCCCGTAATCAAATTATTTGTGGCATTAACTTTGCAAACACGAGGTTGCGAGATGATAATAGGCACACATGAGACCATCAAGAAGATGTGTCTATTAAGACCATAAAATACCTAAACAACCCACTAGGTGGGTGAATAGGTTCACAAATGTCCCCTTGTATACGTTCCAAAAACGCAGGGGACTCAATTCCAACCTTTGTTGGTGATGGTCTAATAATTAACTTGCCTTGATAACATAAAGTGCAGGAAAATTCATTATTTGAAAGAATCTTTAAATTCTTTACTGAATGCTCATTTGAGTTTTCTATAATTTGTTTCATTATAATTGATCCAGGGTGTCCCAATTGATCATGCCAAAGTACAGAAGTATTGGAATCAGTAACCTTTTGGTTTACTGTAGAATGTGCCTAAATTGCACTAATTCTTATCCAATATATACCACAAGATAAAGATGGAAACTTCTCAATAACCCTCTTTTGGCCAGAGACATTTTTGGTAATGATGAGATATTCAAGATTATTCTCATATATTATCTCAATACGATATCCATTTCGACGGATATCATTAAAACTCAATAAGTTCCTCTTGGACTTGGAGGAGAACATTGCATTCTCTATGTTAAGTATTGTTCCTTTAGGCAGAGTTATAGTAGCTCTTTCAGAGCCTTCAATTAGATTACTACTACCAAAAGTTGTAGTAATATCTGCCTTATACATACTTAAATGAGAGAAATATTTCTTCTCTTTGAATATTGTATGTGTCGTACATAAATCAATTAAACAAATTTATCATAGATTTCGTCGACGAACATTTTATATCAGTTTCAACCTCCTTATTTTTCATAAAGACATAACAAAAAGATCTCTTCATTCATATATTCAGGTACCCGAATCTCTCATGAGATTTTATGAAGTGTTATGTCATGTGATCTTCTAGATCACTTGCCTCTTTTATTATGATCATTTTTATCATTTGCTCATCTTCTTTATAAAGAAGTTTATTTGAAATCGATTGTCTATAAGCTTTAAGTGTACCATAGACTTTGTCCTTCTAGGACTTAATATGAGCATTTGCAATGAGAATATAGTTACTTTCTTTGGGTCAACAAATGCGTCCGGCATGCTTTGCAATATATCGCAGATGAATTATCTTTTATGAACTTTAAGTTCATATTATCTTATTCAAGGATCTAGATGTACACATGATAATTCATTACACGTAATTTTTTCTCAATTGTTTATCTTTTCTCCCCCTCATGTTAAAAAAACTAAATTGCTTCCTTAATTTTGAAAATCCATCTTTGTGCGTTATGGTGTTAATCAAAATATATACCGCACAAAATAATAATAAGATGGAATTATTTGGTTCCTGACCCCGAACCACTTGTGAGGGGAGAAAATAATATACTTTCGTATATAACGTATATCTAACTAATATACAAAATTTTGTTCTCATAAATAATTATTTAGTTATTAAGTGGAGGCATTCAATAAATTATTTTTCTAAACCAACTGTGATGTAAACCAACTTATCAAGATGAACTATCTTAAATAACAAATCTGGAAATTATGCTCTAAATTAAATTATTGAGCAAGTTACCTCGCAAACACCATGTTGCGGGTTAACAAATAATCGCGCATGTAATCATCTCATAGATGCATCTTATGTGGTATACATGGCAGGTGAATTGGCCCATATTCACCTTTGATATTTCCAGCATTCATGGGATTTAATCCCAGTTTTAGTTGATTTACTAATTAATGAGAACAAACAATATAAGAGAATTTGTAAAGAACTTTCTAGTTCTTTTAATATTTACCCATGTGAATTCTCTATTATTTTTGCAAATTATACATAAATTGATATGGCTAAATCAATTATGTCAACTGAATAAATTATCAATATTGATAAACTTCAGATTAAAACCATTATTTGTGCAATATGGGTTTTTATATCAATAAACATCTACTTCGTTGTGGTATTCTTTTATATGTGCAGTACATACTGGAGAATAAAGCGGGTAAATTTTCACATACATATACCCAGCTACAAGTTGTAGTAATATAAGATATTAAATCTTTCTTTTATTTATAGTCTCAATATAATCAATCGCTTTCGCATATACTTTGGAAACTAAATAAGTTTCTTTGAGACTTACTACAACACAATACCTTATTGGTAATCAATTGTGTTTCTCCAAAATAGTGATAATTGGCTCTCCTAGAGCTCTCAATTAATTTTATACTATCACATATTCATCAATATACATATGGTGAATATCTCCTTCAAGGAGAAAGTTATACCATTATGGTCATAGTCAAAATTAAATGCAAGATATGTTTCTTCCATTATTGTCGTCCTTTAATAATCACATTGCGAAAATATTTTGGCGTACAATAGGTACGTGACCAATGATCATTCATGCCATAATAATGATATTATTTTCTTCTCAAACATCCTTCTAGTGGTAAGCGTGGTATATTCACTACTACTAGCACGTTCATATTCTTTGAAGAATGAATATGTATTCATAAATCAGATGTTGTCACATTCATATCATGAATAGACCATAATCATTTGTATGTGCTTTATAAAATCTCATGTCAAACTGATGACAAATATTACTCTCACACAGTGAAGGATTATTTTGAGAATCCTTATTATTCTCATTATCACAATGATGACGATTATAATTTCGTCTAATACCACATCCACATCCATTGATACCTTCACGGATATAATTTTATTTTCTTTCAGACAATCACATATTGCTATCACATTCTCTTAAGGGAATGAGAATGAAGCAAATTCAATGGGACGGGCATGCACTTCTTGTGTCCATAATCATACATAAATTTGATCATGGCAAGACATAGAAATTATTTTTACCGCTTCGAGTGGTTATAATTTTTTACTAACTCCATTAGAGTTATAACCAAATTTTATTGTCTTTGCTTGTATTTAAAATTAAATTATACAATAAACGAGAAAAATACAGTAAAATACTTACCTTAAATCCAGAATTTAATCATGAAAGAAGTTCATGGAACAATTGACCATCATTATGCTCAATTCCAAAGCTTCTACTCAATTGGTTAGAGTCTTGTGCTGATAATGTATTATGAAATATAATTCAAAGTAACAATATGGAACAAGGAAATAAAAGCAATTTAGTAAAACATGAACAAGAAATATAGATAGAGAGAAAGAAGAGATTTTCTTCTTCAATTGTGTGTATTTTCCTATCTATTACAAGGCCTTTATATAGGCATACAAAGTGAAGAAAATATGTCATGGAATATGTCATTAGGCATTTGAGATTAAGATCATGGAAGAAGAGTAGACATCCACCATAATGTGATATTTATCACAACACAAATTACATACTAATAAATATATTAGAAAATAACATGTATTGCTGCTAAAAGTTGTTTAATAAAATATTAGCCCCTAATATTACTAATTGTTAGCAAAATGTAACATTTATGATGTCAAAAGAAGGGTGTTAAGGATAAAACGAGAGGTAATATATGGCTTAATTAAAGACTTTTCAAAAGGATAAATTAAACAAGAATTAATTATTTCTTACTTTTTCTAAGTAATTAAACCAGCAGGCACTCATGTGACATAAGATGCACATGGGTCAAATTATGCATTATGATTAATAAATTTATTAGAGAAAATTGATAACGAAAACAACTTACTGTTAGGTCACAGATTCCAATCTCAAATCTCAAGTTATAAGGAAAAAGAGAAATTTTAAAAATAAAATAAAATTCTCAAGTTTCTTTACTTTCTGCTATTTTGTGGGTCCATAATGAGTTCTCGATTTTAGTCATTCTACAGAATTAATACAATCATTAGGAAAACCTCACATCCCCCTTTAGAGAAAAGTAGGAAGGGTAAAACACTGGTTATAGCCAAAAAGCCATGTTTTATACAGTAAATTTTACTTTGTCTTAAATTATACTAATTGTATAACTTATTCACGAATTAAAGTTGATTTATACTTTTACTGTATAGTTCCTAATTGTTCTAAAAACAATTTAATCATTTTCTAGTGTTGCACAATGCCCTGTAAGTTATATAAGTTGATCCAGATAATTCCGCTAAATCATTCAATTAAAGCAAAATAACTATCATTTTAATCAAGTTGTATAGGAAACTAACAGCTTGTTTGGATGGTTGTTCTACATTGTATCGTATTGTATTTTATTGTTATCCCAAAATAATATTTGTTTCGATTGTTTTATTAAAATTGATTGAATTGTATTGTTAAATTCATTGTTCATGAACAATAAAAAGTTCTTTTTTTTTAAACAACCAATTTGGTGTTGTGGGATTGTTTCTTATTTTTCTTTCCAAATATGTCATAACTTATTACTCCATTATTCTATTTTACCCTTTAACTTTTTTTCTATTTTAACTATAAATCTCCAACCTATAGCCTACTTTATTTGTTTCAACTGCCGCCAAGGTTAAAAGTATTTTGCAGCCTTCTATTTGATTTTTTTCTCCTAATTTGCTTTTAACTCAATTCTAATTAGTTGTGTTCCCTTGTATTACCTCTTCCGTCTCGCTCCTTTCAATTCTAAACAATTGAGGGTATTTTAGTAAGCTTATCAGTTACATAACAGTATTATACAGTCAACCAAACAACAAAATATAATTTAACAATAAAAAATAATACAATCTATCCAAACATTGTATTCGTAAAATGATACAATACAATACGATACAATACAATACAATAAATTATAAAACGATGAGGAACAATGATCCAAACAAAGTGTAAACGTATACTACTCTTTACTATTAGGATTTTGAACTCTAAACTTTGATAATAGTGGTAAAATAGTTAAGTGTATTGGAAAAAAATAGTTAAATATAGACCTTGATTAAATTATAAATTTATGTATTTGATGGATAAGGTACTTTATTACAAACCCTTGATTGATTAATTAATGCCCCATTGACCAAGCTGACTTTTCTTTTCAAGGACAACAAAGGAAAATATGAACTACTCTGACTATTAATTTTTCCTTAAAAGCTGTTGAATCCATTCCAAAAATTCCGGTTTGATAATTAATTATGCCAATTTGCAGCTAATTAGAGAAACTTTGTTCTTTATACTCCACTTTTGGCCTTGAAACGTGGAATATATTTTAAAATATTTAAGGAAGTAACATTAGAAAATCCTATTCAAATGATCTTTGTTACCATAATCCTAAACAAGGGTGCCCCCCTATAACATATTTCGAAACAGATCCATAGATTTAAGGAATGGCACAACATGCTATTGCTTAATTTATTTTAATCTAACTTTTGCACCAAGCATGTAATAGTGCTATATAATGATTCATTTAGTTTTGCTGATAAATGTCATATAATAATGTATAGTACCTTTGGCTAAATTTTCAAAATTTGTTCATTTTTAAAAAATAAGTATATTTTTGTCAAAAGTTCTGCTCCAAGAAATACTTTTGGAAAGTAGCAATTTGTGTTCTTCCAATCAAGTTGAAAAGTATTTTTGTCAACTAGAGGAGTAATTTGTGCTTGGCCAATATTTCAAAAGTGCTTATGGCAAGAAAAAGAAATAATTTTTTCAACTTTCAAAAAGCATCTTCTGCTTGTAACAAAAATATCTATTTTTTCTCTAAAAGTTAGCTAAACACCTTAAATCTTTAAAAGAAGCATTTTTTAAACTAAAAAAAATAACTTTTGACCTATTAAAAACTTGGCCAAACGTGCTATTACTTGCGGTGTTAGTTAATAGTCCGATCTTTTAATTGTAAAAAAAGGATCAACATATTATACAGAACATTTATTTTTTAGCATGTATATATATAACATCTGTCATAATTATATAATTTCTACATACTAAAGCAATGCCCGCCGAAAGAAGATGTATATACGAGCAAGTTAAAAGGCATAAAGGAATAGGATAAAGTAGGTAAAATAAATAATCATGTGTTTATACTAACGTAATAAGTATATGATACTTGTTTTCACATACATTATTATTAGATCATAGTTAATTAATATAAACTTATTATCACTTTTATTTTATGACTTAAGCATATTAAATTAGCATGATTTGATTATAAATATCGAATACGTAATGTTTTACCGGATAAACTAATTTCTGAAAACAATAAAAAAAAATTGCATCTTGAAGATTACTGTACCAGAGATGCAACTGTTTGTATCTAAAGGGTCGTTTGGCCATAAAAAATTTTTCAATTTTTTTTGAAATCGGTGTTTGGCTATGAAATTTTTAATTTTCACTTTAAGATTAATTTCGATTTTTTTCGAAAAATTCAAAAAACTGTTTTTCAAAATTTTCATTTCAAATCACTCATAAAAATTCAATAATAACCCAAAAGTGTATTTATGTTCAAACACAACTCTAATTTTCAAATATCATTTTTACTTGATTTTTTAAATATTTTTCTTTAAATTTTACAATTCTTATGTCCAAACGCCTACTAAATATGTAAGTTCTTTTTTATAAAGTGAAATGTTTTTTCATAACAAATATTAAGAAAAAAGGAATATGAAAGAGATAAATGATAAGCATAATGCAGCCTTTACAAGGACAAATAACCCATGTGTGCAGGTCCATTATATTATTTGATCATACAACGTCTATCTTAATTCTCAAGTAATTTACTTATCAATTAGATTAATTCCCTAAGAAGTTATTTTTTGAATTTCCTTATTTTTATTTTCCCCCTTAATTAAGCCTTTTTACTTAAAACTTTGGATACCATGCTTCATTCCTCTGTGAAAAGCAAGTACATATTTACTAACTGTAACTCTTTTGCAGTTCTTTTTAACTTAAAGTATTGGTTCTTATCATAGAATATTTCTGTATGGAAAATCATGAACAATAATGGGGACACATTTGTCTTCAAATCATTACAAAAGCTATATACTAATTATATTCGAGAAAATTTGATTAACTTTGCTTTTATCTGGATCATAGTGATTAAAGTAATTAATGAACAGAATCATCGCAGTTATACGCAAATCTGGAATTATTTGTTACATTATGGACAAATACATATACGAAAAAGGAAAAGAAAAGAGTAGTATAAAGTAAGGGAAAATAAATTTAAACACATTTAGCCTTTCTCGTACTTGAAAAAACTACATTTGACAATTTGAAGCAAAGAGATTTTCCCCTGAATAATTAATAAAAAGTGTAAGATTATTAAAACAATTACTAGAGATAAATATAAAAAACAAAAATAGGATGACAGTGACACCATTATTAATTTGGTATGCATACATTTCCAAGTACGGTATGAGTATCAAATAAAGAGTTTACGTGCGCAGCTGTATCTATGATATGAGATATTCATATCGCCTTCTTGAAGTAGTCATAAATACAGTTGCTTTCACAAGAATTGCCTGTGACATTATTAGTCACAAAACAAATACTAAAAAAACTAAAACTCATAGTAACAACAACAACAACAACAATAATAATAATAATAATAATAATAATAATAATAATAATAATAATGCCGTGGTGATTATGACATGAATTCAAGTTGAGAGAAAATTTATTACACTAAATTTTCTTTTGCAAGATATTATTGTAATCTTCAAGAAATATCTTTTTTATTTTCCATAAATTAATGCCGACTACGATCGGTTTATAGGAATAATTTGAGAGTAACAATTGACTGAAAAGCACAAAATTGTGGAAAAGTGGCCAAGTCCATGCAGAGGTGATGATAGGCTATAATAACATATTTTAGTCGATTATTACGCTCTAATTTATTGTACTTTAGTTGAGTTTGCGCTTTAATCGCTAGTGTTATGCGCTAACGGTGTGTATTGTGCCTTGTAGGTATGATTCCGATATATATAGATGTTATGGAATGAATTTAAGTGATTTGAAGCTTTGAAGTCTGAGTAAAAGCCCAAGAATTTAAGCTGGGATCGTATTCGGGGGTCAAATTTGATAGTTGAGAACAAACGAAGACTCGATGAGACATATTGCGTACTGTCTAGTAAATTGGACATAACTTTTTGCTAAGAACTCCATTTTGACTCCACAATATATGGTTCGAAAGCTAACACAAAGGGCTACAACTTTCATGTTTTATGTTTTTTCCAAATTCTAAACAGAACAGGGTGAAAAACCGCGGTTCCACCGCGACCGCGGCAGAACCCAGTAGAAGATGGTCGCGGACAACTGAAGAATCAGAGGGCATGTTTGGCCGCGGTCCCACCGCGACCGCAGCAAAACCGCGGCAGGAGGTGGAAATTTCAGGGACTTATGTGCAAAACACGGGATTTTAAGCCCTAAACCCTATATTAAACCAAGGAAGCCAGCCAAGAAAGGAGGGAGGGGGGACATATTTTGGACACAAATTAGACATAAGGAGGCAAAAGACACTACTTTAGGATTAGACAACACCCTTGGAGGCAAGAACACATTGGAAGCAAGGCGGAGAATTCTTTTACGAGTTTTTCCTTCCTCTTCTTATTTTTCATTGTTGGTTATGACTTTTAGTATTGTAGCTTTACATACTATTATGAATAGCTAATTTGTTATCTAGAGTTTTGATAGAACCTTTTGTAGGATAAATTCTTGTTATGTTTTTATATAATTGAGCCATAACTTTTCTCTATTTGTTCAACTAC
>MU687922.1:0-20739 GCA_026770625.1 Nicotiana glauca | reverse complement strand
CCCAACTTTGTTTTAACCCCAAATATTTTGTAATTACACTTTTGCCCTATTTTCAACAATAAATAATCCCTCACTCTTTCATTTATATCACAAAATCACCCATCTCTCTCAATCTCTCTCTAATTTTCTTCTATAATTGGTTACTTTATTATTGCAATTTAGGAAAAATAAGAGAAAATTCAAGAGTGATTGCAATAATAGTCCTTTTTGGGCAATATTTTTTAAAAAATAATACTTTTAGTAATTACTAACTTAGCCCTTTGAAAAACTATAAATACACCCCACCCACCCGCCTCTTCTTCACTCATCTCTCATTTCTCAAACTCAAATTCTCAATTCAAATTAAATCATGCCTCGTACTTCTAGTGTGCGCTCATATGTTTGGGAACACTTTGAGGTGGTAGAAGAAAATGAAGAAGTTCACAAAGTAAATTGCAAGAAGTGTGGTCTAATCTTAAATCTTCGTCTAAAGTGGATAGGCACAAGCTATTTAATGAGGCATATGTAGAGTTGTCTTGAGCGTCCTCCTGAAATTCGTATTTAAGCTGATTTGAGACAATTTATGTTATTTTAAAATTATTAGACGTATTTATGCTTAATGTTTTAGTTTGTTAGATTAATTTAAAGTATTATTATGCTATGAAAATTTGTTTTAATTTTTTAGTTAATTTAGTTGTTAAATGTAAATTTTAATTTGTAAGTTTGAAATAAAAAAAGAACTTGTAAATTATAAGTACAATTTTTTTTCATCTTCATTGTATTCTATTATCTTAAATTCTTAATGAAATATTTAAAATTTCAAATATAAAGATTTTATAGCCTTTGATCCATTTATTCAAACACTCTTTTATAAGATTTTTTTTATTTTATATTTTTACGTTATATTAAGTATATATTATGATAGTTATGAAATTTTATAATATAATTTTACAAGGAATTGCCTTAGATAAAAAAAATTTTAAAAAAAAGTAATTGTTGGGCCCACTTAGACCCGGGACCGGCCCACTTAGCCCCCGATAATTAGTTCGTTGTCCCGATCCCAGACTGGTTCTTACATAAAGCCCACGAAATCCAGGACCACTAAGGACCGGCCCACAAAGTCCGGGCCCACTTAGGACCGGCCTTCGAAGCCCATTTAGGATCGGGTCCAACCCACATTACAACCCTAAATTTAAGAGTGTAGATCGCTTTTTATCAATAAGTTCTTCATTCGATACCTAATTATAATTTTTTTAAAACTATTTATCACCTTTTATTTTTGTAAACTACAAAATGACACATGATCAGAATCGAATAAATTTCAATTCGAGGCTAAAGTTGAAAAAAAAAGTTAAATTGTTGTAATAATAAAATTGTTAAATTTTGTATAGTCTATAAATTCATAGAATCAAACAAATAAATCCTAGTAACTAACCTATAGTTTAATCCCACTTCAGAGTATATATTGAAATATTTCACCTTGTGTGCAAGCGACTTATAATCACAACTGAATTTATTCATCAAAAAAGTTTTTGAAAAAAAAAGGTTAAATGATTGTTCACAAGATTTTATGCGAAGAGTATCAATTTTCCTCATTTTTTATTTCTCGAACTTGAATTGTTGAAAATTTTACAAATATAGAAGTTCGAATAAAAGTTAATAATTGCAATACCTAATTATAGCTCAGTGTACTATTTTTATTGAATCAAAGGTCATATTTTGGGGGATATGCTGGACCAAAACAAGGAGAAGTGAATGATCTTTCAAATTGAGGGGGTAGGGGTCTATCATTTATAGGCACCACAAAAAATAGTATTAAATAGGAGTTACTACTATTATTATTTACTTTAAATTTATAGAAGATGGGACTTGGTACAAGAATACTGTCCCTTTGATTGACTTAAAACTTTTTTCTGATGAATCAATCAAAGTTTTCAAACTATGTCCCACTGCTTCCGATTACATTGGGCCCAAAAAATGAAAGATCTTTTACTTATTTTATTAAAAATTTGGGTAAATTAATAAGTACTCCGCATCCACCATATAACTCGAAAAATAGAATAATCCGTCGGTATGTTTTTGTCTCATTTTATGTGATATACTTTCAACCGGATTCGTTTTAAAAGAGAAAGGATCGTTAAAATATCATGGTATAGCCAGTATTCACACTGGTCAATGAAAAATAGCCAGCGTTTAGCAAGTCAATGAAAAATAGCCACTATTTTGCTGCAACAGGGACCGATCCAGTATAATATACGGGAGTTCTGGTGCATTTGTGTACGAACTCCAGTATAATCGGTATACTTTGCTAACTCATGCAAAATTTGCGGGAGACTGGAGCACCAGTGCTCCAAACTCTAGTATATTATACTGGACAATTATACTTGCTGAAACTCCCGTAAAATTTGCGGGAGTTCCAGCATAATTATGCTTGAACTCCCGTAAAATTTGCGGGAGTTCCAGCATAGTTATCCTGGAACATTTTACGGGAGTTCAAGCATACTTATGCTGGAACTCCTGTAAAATTTGCGGGCATATTTTTCCGGATTTTGAACAGTATTTTCGCTCAGATTTAAAGTGGCTAAATTTCGATGACTTTTGAAACTTGGCTATTTTTCAACGATCAGTGATAAATCTGGCTATTTTTGAATTTCTCCCGAAAGGATGACTTTGAAATTTACGATTCAAAATAGGTTATTTATTTGTGTGATACAAATTATCTCATTAATGAAGAAATGGAAGTTAAACAGAAATAAGTTTTTTATATAATTTTTTTTTTAAGACAAACTAAAAAGTGAAAAACATTATATTTATTGGGATAGAGGGAATAGTAATACTATAATTTCTCGCCTAACTTATAATTGAATTACACAAATATCTTCCTTAACCTATTATCACGACAACTAAAACCAACGATGGCCAAAAAAAAAAATTGTTCTAATTTTCCCCTCTAGTATCTTGTATTTACCTAAGAGATATCGTAAAAATAAGAAAGAGGGAAATGTGGTTCTCTTTTTCTATGTTCATTTATTTTTACTCATTGAAACAAATAAGAAAAGTTTCACTTACAAGTAAATATAATAATCAGCGCATTTTGGTTAAATATGTTAAAAATTGACCTTAGAGATTCTCTTTAAGATTTAGGGTTTTGATATAATTTGTCAAAGTAGATGAAAGACTCATTAAATTTCACTGACTTAGAGGGATGGTATAAATAATTCACCCTTTAAATTCACTTTAATTGGTTCTCGTCCTTGGTTGACTTATAGCATGTTTGGCCAAGTTTATTTTTGGCAAAATTTTTTTTTTTTATTTGGTAAAAGCACTTTTGGCAAAAATTTAAAGTGTTTGGCCATGCTTTTGGAACGAAAAAAAGTGCTATTTAGGAGAAGCAGAAAAAAGTAGTTTCTTTCCAAAAGCATTTTTTTGAGAAGCACTTTTGAGAAAAATACACTTAGAAGCAGTTTTTTAAAGCTTGGCCAAACACTAATTGCTGCTCAGAAGTGCTTTTCAAACTAATTAGTCAAACACAAACTGGTTCTTATCAAAAGTACTTTTGAAAAAAGCACTTTTAAAAAAAAGTACTTCTCAAAATAAGATGACGGGCTATTAGAAGCACAAAACAAAACACATTTTTCCCTTACATATGGTCATTCACTTTTTCATTTAAACTAATAAGACAAGTTTCTCTAAAAAATAAATAATAAATATAATAATGAGGACATTGTGGTGAAAATATGTAAAGAGATTGGCCTGTAGAGTTTTTTTTTGTTGTTGTCCTTTTGAAGATTTGAGGTTTTCAATACTCCTATAAATTTATTTATTTTTTGTCAAAGTAGATGGTCTAAGTAATTCAGCTTTGAATGTCTCATACCCTCATTAATTGGTTCATGTCATTGCTTGACTTAGTGGGCGTTTGGATATAAGAATCGCAAATTTTTCGAAAGAAGCAAAAAAAAAATCAAGTTAAAATGGTATTTGAAAATTAAAAATTGTGTTTGGACATGAATATAAATTTTGATTGTTTTGAATTTTGTTGAGTGATCAGAGTAAAAATTTTGAAAAATAATTTTTTGAAGTTTTTCAAATTTTCGAAAAATTTCAAAATTTATCTTCAAGTGAAAATTAAAAATTTATGACCAAATATTGATTTCGACAAAAAAAAGTGAAAAAATTTCCATGGCCAAACGAGCTCTTAGAAGCTTAAAACCAAATACTAGCTGTTATAGTAAAATGAAATAAAGCAATGTAAATTCATTGTAAACGTAATCCCAATTATATGGGACGAAATATTCACATTCTTTCTTATTATATGGATAGTTATTTGGTTCACAAACGTGTTATGCAGAAATTATAATTTATATTTATGCGTAAAATAATAATGCAAGAGGATTGTTATATATAATAACTTATTTTAAGATTACTTTTTTTTTTGGTAAATAGCTTATCTATTTCATTCCAAAAAAAAAAAAAAAATTTACAAAACAGGTAGATGCAGATCATCTACATCCCTAAATACACAGCCCGAGCCTGTAGACTAAGTGAAATCGTCAATATATTTAAGTGACTAATCAAAACTAACAGCTGATTAAAACTGATACATCAGAACAAGAATACATCAAAAGACAAAATATTCCTATTACGGATACCCATTGAGAATTGTAAGAATTCCTTTTCAATGTTGTATTTCTTGCCCTCTCGTGTGTATATGAAATGCTACCTCTCTGCACACGCTATTCACGTATACTACACCCCCTGGAATCGAATTTTGTTCCTTTCTCTCCATATGGTATAAACCATCGTACCAAAAACACAGGTAACCATTTCCCAGTGTCCACTTTTTTTGTGGCAATATGACTTATCCATGCCACCTTATTTGCCAATCTCGAATAGTTTTGCAATGTCCCAGCCATTTCAATAGCCTCGACCACAATTCATTCGTCATAGAGCACTCAAAAAATAGATGATCGAAGGTTTCATCAGTAAGATTTTAGAGGATACACTGTTGAGGAATTTGAACACCAAACTTCAACAGTCTGTCCACTGTAGCTAGTTTCCTTTGTAATGCTAATCATAGTATGAACTTAAATCTGGGATGCATTTTTGGTTGCAGCACAATGCCTTTCCAGGGAACCTTTGGGAGTTGAGGGAATTGCAGCCGATACAGCTTCCTAATGCTAAAGGAATTACCTTTTTGTAGCTGATCCAACCTGCTCATAAGATCACCTTGGATACTCTGAACATCACCAATGAATTTTCTTGACTCCAGAATTTTCCTGACCACCCAAGCTGCATTCTTGGGTATTGGCATATGCTCTAACGTGTGATGTTTTATATAGAATGTATGGATCCACTTGATCCATAAGCAATCTTTCTTTTTTGCCACTGCCCACAGGTGCTTTGCTACAGCAGCTCTGTTCCAAAATACCAAATTCATCACATTTAGACCACCTACTCCTTGTGGTAAGCAAATTTTTTTCCCAGGAAACCAAAGCCTTTTTTGACACCGTTGATGAACCTGTCCACAGAAATGACTTGCAGATAGCTTCAACCTTCTTCATTACTTTCTTTGGTAGTAGAAAAGTCTGTGCCCAGTATGAGTGTATTCCAAATAGTACTGACTTGATCAGTTGCACTCGCCCTGCGTAAGATAAAAGTCTTGTTGTCCAGCACTTGATCCTCTGTGTGATCTTCTCTACTAAAGGCCAGCATTGAATAACTGAAAGTTTCTTTGATGCCAAAGGGACCCCCAAATATTTAAATGGTAATGTACCTTCAGGGTACCCCAATTCTTGTAATATATCATGTTTCTGGCTTGTTGAAACACCTGCTAAGTAGGCTGCACTCTTCTCTGCATTTGCTCGAAGACCTGAGGCTTCAGTGAACTTTTGGAAAGTCTAGCAATCTAATGGATTGCAAGTCAACCCTGCAAAACATGAGCAGGTCGTCAGCAAAACAAATATGCACCACTCCAAGCTTTTGACATTTGGGATGAAACTTGAACTTTTTATTCTTCATCAGCTGTGCAAATTCCCTTTGTAAGTATTCCATAGCCAACACAAAAAGATAGGGTGACATTGGGTCTCCCAGTCTTATCCCCTTTCTTCCTTTAAAAGGCCTAGTTAACCCACCATTTATATTCAAAGAATAGGTTACTGAAGAGATGCATTCCATAATCCAACTTGTGAACTTATAAGGAAAGCCCATGTCTAGCAGAACCCTTTCTAGGAATGCCCATTCTAGTATGTCATAAGCTTTCCTCAAATAAACTTTTAAAACACACCTCGGAGAAATACCTTTCCTGTTGTAACCTTTGAATAACTCATGCGTGAAGAGAATATTATCTGTGATACATCTGCCTTCTATAAAAGCTAATTGTGACTCCCCTACCAGTCCTCCAATTACCTTCTTTATTCTTGTTGAGATAACCTTAGTAATAATTTTGTATAAGGTTGTACAACATGCTATAGGTCTGTAGTCTTTAACATGACTAGGATTCTGTACCTTAGGAATTAATGTCATAGCAGTACTACTAATCCCTTTATGCATCTTCCCAGTTACAAAAAACTGTTTGACAGCATCACAAACCTCATCTCCAACTTCCTGCCAGTGTTTAGTAAAGAACTTAATTGGAAATCCATCCACACCAGGGGCCTTTTCATGAGGCATGTCTTTTATTGCATTTTGGATCTCCATCGATGTAACCTCTTAGATTAGTTCCTCTTTCTGCTGAAGAGTAAGGCATAGACCTTGTTGTATAACTTCTGTATTTGGACATTTATGAACACTACCCCCCTCACCCATGAGCTTAGTAAAAAAGGAGATGAACTCATTCTCTACTTGTATAGAATCAGTTACCTTTGCTCCATCTTCTTTATAGATTGACATAATTGCATTCTTACTTGTCCTCAGCTTCCATTGAGCATGAAAGTGTTTAGAGTTTGAGTCACCAAATGTAATCCGGTTTGCTCTGGACTTCTGCTTTAGTACATGTTCCTCTATATTGCTCCATTTTTCAACCTCTGCCAAAGCCCTCCTTTCTTGTTCAATCAAATCTTGATCCAAGTGATGGACCATCAGTTGAGTTTGTATAACTTCAAGCTTGTGCCTAGCATGGTTTAGTTGTTGTTTGTAGGAATCCATATAAGTATTCAAGCCTTTGAGGTCTCTCTTCAGCATCTTTAACCTTAGCCAGATTCTTTGCATTGGGTCTGCCTTTATTTTTTGCTTCCATATTCTATCAACAATCCCTTTAAAATCAGCATGCTCCATAACTGAACTATACAATTTGAATGGCTTTGGATGTAATCCCCTCTGCTAATACCCTTGACTGCACTGGATTAAGATAGGAGAATGATCAGATACCTCCAGATTCAAGAACTCTGATTCAATATGGCTATATTGTTGTAGCCATTCGAAGTTCCCAAATGCCCAATCAATCCTACTATATACTCTTTTGTCAGGCTGTTGTTTGTTACACCAAGTATAATACCACCCCAAGCTTTTTAATTGGGTGAGTTGTAGACTATGCAACATATCATGTAGTCCATGTGTCTCACCTTGTGTAACTGGAGTTACAATTATTTCATCCGTATACAGTACATTATTAAAGTTTCCACATAATAGCCAGCAATCTTGGATTGTACTCCCTATCTGAATAAGTTTCCTCCATAGTTGACTACTCTAGTTACTATCATTACTTGTATATATCATGGTTATCATAGCTTTAAAGTTAGAACTTGGCTCATGCATTTCATAATGAATAAACTGATCCTCAACCATCATAATCTGGATATTCACATTACCCTTCCATAGTAACCAAATTCTACCATTTAGATGTGCATTATAGTTACAACATGCATTCCAGTCCTTTGCCACTTGATTGATGATTCTAGTAGATTTTCTCTCCTTGACTCTTGTCTCCAAACACCCCATTACATCCACCTTATTCTTCCTTATAAGTATCCTGAACTTCTTCTGTTTGTGGGGCTTATTTAGCCCCCTTACATTCCAAGTACATAGGTTCATGTCTGGGAGAAGCTGGATGGACCAGCGTCCCCTTGTAGTGTTTCTGTTTCATTCACCTGCAGGACATCAAATCTATTAGTAGAGTTAATGGCTATAACAGGTTCTTGATGCACAGCTTTGCCTTTGCTAATTGTGCTGGCATTTTGATCATTGTACCCTGCCCTTTCATCCTTATCGATCACCCCTTGAGTACCATCTATAGATGAAGTTAGTTTTAGTGCTTCTACTCCCATCACTTTTGGCAAAGGAATGAATTCAATCCCTTTCTCTGTTAGCACCCCTGCATTCTCAACTTCATTTTCCCTATTCTCCTTTGGTGCCCATTTGAGATTCTCCTTGTTCTTGTTCATTCTCTTATTTGGTCGTTCTCTAAATTCTTTCTCCCTTTCCTGCTTTTCCTTCAACCAACAATCTTCTGAATTATGTACAAATCTGACACAGTCGCAACAAAATTTTGGTTTTCAGTCATAGTCAATTTGCTTATAGGTTATCCCTCTAGGAGTTTGAATATCCACACTGTCCGGCAAAGGATGCGAGATGTCAGCTTCAACAAGCACTCGTGCAAATGATATCTTCTCTAACTCAGCAGTAAATCTATCAGTGTATAGAGGTTTACCAACTACACTGGCTAATTTACTCAATATCACTTTGGACCAAAAATTCAAAGGAAGACCCGAAAATTTGATCCATAATAGGATTATACTCATACATTCCGGATCAAATTTTAAATCCACACTCCAATGCTATAAAATCAGGGGTTTATTGTGGTATGTATATGGTCCATTATGTAGAACTAAATCCCTATCTTCAATATTTTGAAATATGAATATAAAGTATCCTTCATCATGATAAAGGATTTGAAGTTTCTCAACAAAATTCCAAACATTGGCAATGTAATTATTCATCGATTTTTCATAAGGATTATCCCCCAAAATATATCCAATTAGAGTTGTACTCCAGTAAATTTTCTGCTCCTTTGTTTCTTCTTCATCAATTTGCACTATGACAGTACCATCGCAAATAGCAGGGGGAATATAGTTCAAAGTCTTACCCCTTTGTGAACTTCTATTATGATACCTGACAGGTACCTCTTCATTATTCCCAATTTCCTTTTGGGTTTCAGATGCTTTAGCAGGTTGCGCTATATTCCCTGCAGTTGAGAAATTCAGTCGTCTATGAACTGCCTCCGTACTTTCCTTCACAGCAGATTTCTCCCCTTCACTCTCAATTTCATCCATAATTGGTTGAAATTTTTATGGTAGGAAGCTACCAAATGTCAGCGGCATCAATTCCGGTTGAATTCCGGTGTCCGGTGTAATTATCGTTCCATCAATTTCCCCACCTTGAGCTGGGTTATGAAACACTGTGGGAGCACTACCCATACCAGTTAATCATCGTCCAGTTTGTACATGAGCAGGTGTTACTATGCTTACTTCATTATCCTTCACTCCCAACGGAGATGAGAGCTTTGTCTGTTGTCTAGCCATGGCTGAGGCGTGTGTTAGCTAATCCTTGCTAATCATGCGCCTTCAGAGCCCCTTTTCTCCTTCTAATAGTTTCCTACTTTTTAAGATTACTTTTATCTTTAGTTATTCGTATCTAAGTAAAGGTGTCTAACGGGTCGGGTTGACCTGGAACCGGATCGGCCCAGACTAGTTAAATCGGAACCGGACCGGCCCGGTTCATAAGGGGCCGGGTGGGCTGGGTAGGAAGGGTAGAGGGGGTTGGACCATTTACTCTTTTTTACCGGTTAACCGGACCCGTTAAACTCGGCCCAACCGGTTTAACCGGCAAGGCTCGGACCGGCCCAGACCTTGAATATACCATTAATATACTATGAATATACCCTGAATATACCAATTATTGTATACTAATTAGCATAGTTTAAAATACACAAATAGCCACCTGGTTAACACCCATATATCTAAGTATTGCTAACATATTCCACGTGCATATTAATATTTCACGTTTTACTTTGCGTAAAAAATATTCATGCGTAACTTATATGGGTTAAAATTAATACTACCAACTAAACGATATATTAAAGTATGAGGACATTATATTTCTTATGCTGCCACCAAATATTGTGCTCCTAATGAAATAAGTTTGAAATTTCATATATATACAAAAAAAAAAAAAAAATCCCTTGTTATTACGATTTACCCGAAAAGCAAAAAGGACTTTGTTCATTTTTAGCCCCCGTTAGAAATTATTTATATTCGTTAGCCGAAAAAGTATATAAAATTTATATAATTTTTTGTATATAACATACATAATATATATATATATATATACTATTATTTTAAGAGCGACTATACAATGTCATTTTTTCAAGCAAAAGTGTGCACAGAACGACTCGGTGGTTTGGACTTTGGAAAAGACTATGATGTGGGCCCATTCTATCGACTTGGACTACACGATAAACAGAGTCAGCCCACTAACTAGTTAGAAAAGCCTATTAATTTGCATTCGATGGACTTAAGCAACTCTTGGGCTTTACCCATTTCAAACTCATGAAAGCCTAAAAAATAAGGATAAAATACACAAATAGCCACTATCGTGGAATTTCAAATTTCATATGTGGAATTTCAGGCTATTATCATGAAAGTTGAAACTCTGCTAGTATTACTTAATTACAGGACTGGAAATTGACTAGCTCGGCTATTACTAGAAATACCTTAATTTGTGCTCTGCGAATAAGTAATAACTAAAGAACATTGATGAGCCGCTTAATCTTTTTATGACTATTAAACTGAATTTTTTTAAAGTTTTATAGCTAATTACATAAATTAATTTTAGAATTATTTTTGGAAAAAACTCATCTAAAAAGAAATGATGTATCAAAATATTTTTTTAATGCAAAAACTAAAATAACATTAGTCATAATATATCACAAATAGAAACAAATTAAAGAGTTAAACAAGATAAAATATCTAAGAAAAATAAGAAGGGAGAAGAAATAAAATTCAATTATGGATACATGAAAGCGGTATGATTGAACATTAAAAAGACGAATTTGGGATCCTCGTTAAACAAATTAATAAAACCATGTAATTCAAAAGTAAATGATATTCATATCTAGTGTAGACGAATCAAATAAAAGTGAGCGCTTGTGGTTGGATTCTTGGAAACATATGTTATTTGCTCCAGGTGGCCACTTTTGTGGACTTTGTGTTCATAAGTAGGTCATTTTTTCAATATTTGACCCATTATTTTAATATCAATTTTGAATTTTAAACTACAAATCAGCCGAAATTATATAAAACCTACAGGAGGAAACAAATAAGAGCACTCTTTGTCAACTCCTTGGTCAAACTCGTGATTCTTGTCAAATCTATACGTAGTATCTATTACTCCTATTTATTTATTGTTTTTGTCAAATTTATACGTAGTAGGAGTAGTATGATTTTTTTATTTTCGTTCTAGGTTGGTTCTCTCTCTCTCTAGAAATTAAGAATCTATGAAGCAATTAGAAAATCTACAGCTGAAAAAAAGAAGAAGAAAACCTTAATTTATGTCATGCATGGGGATCTGATATTCTGTTTTAAAAAATTAAGCTAATGTACAAAAAAGGAAATTTTGCATCTTGTTGGAAAAGAATTTCTACAAATTAAATAAATATGATGGTATGCGAGGGCGAGGGAAAACAAATTGCGTAATTGAGAAACCAGTTTTCTTAATGATTAATTCAAATATGGTCATTTAATTTAAATTTGCACGAACATTTAACTGATTGAATTAAAACAAGTTGGTCAAATCCTTTGAAATGAATTGTTTAATAAGTACAGGTTTGAATTCAAAGTTGAGTCTGAGCTAAGATTAGGTTAGATTTGTTCAAAAGATTTAGGTTGGCGTAACTTATGTTATTCTCTAGGGTGTCTCATGCCCACACATACTTGATCAAACCTAATTTTATAAAATTTCTTCACTTACTACCTGTTAGTCAAATTACTACTTTTTTTGGCTAGCTTTAAAAAAAAAAAAAAGAATCCTTCGATTAAAGTTATAGAGATATTGATAATATATATATTTTTTTGGTATTACCACTGTTAGATGTGATAGTTTTATATTTCAATTTTTATTAAATTACCAATTAATGCATATCACATAACTAAATTTATATACAATTACCATATAAATGATCTAGTTGTGTAAAAAAATTTATGATCATTACATAAATTTATCTCAAAAAGAGAAGGACGTAATAACAGTCTCTAAATTGACTTGGTAAGTGTAATGTAACAGCTAGATAATAATAATGTAGCTATTAGTGACCCCAGGTTTTATTTGTTTAAAGTTGAGGGTTATATCAATTTAATTTGTTCAAATTAGCCAATAAAATATCACATGATCGTTAATATTTGGGATTCCCGTTTTAGTAAGATAAACCTGATAGAAAAATAAAATGGAGTTGCTCATTTTTAGTTTAGTCAATCTCGCTTGGTTTTCTTTTGTTGCTAATTTGTTCCCCTTTCGATAGAAAAATAAAGCACCTATTTTTTTTTTTTTTATTTATTTTGTCTCGGCTAAAAATTGAACCCACACCCTAAAGTAAATACAACCAAACCTAATAACTCAATACATTGGCTAAAATGGACCATACTCAAATATGTAATTAATATTCTCAAATAAGTAAAGTGGGTGGAAGACTAGCTCTTATGCCTCCATAATAACAACCACAATTTCATTGCTTAATAAGCAATGAAAGACTGGAAAATCCTTCTGATTTTGACTTTGGAAATAAATGAATTGTAACAACAATTAATGCCGTTTGGTACAGAACCACTATATTTGACCCTTTTTTGGCTGAGGCAACACCTCATTCCAAGCATACAAACATTTATTATTATTGGTAATGTTTTCATGTGTTAGGTAAGTCAAATCTAGTTAGGTCCTTGTCTTTGAATATTTCAGTTACATTACAAGCACAACTGAACCTGAATTGTCTCCTTTTTCGTCATTCAAGGCTTTCATTCTTTTGGGTTTCCTTTTTTCACTTTTACCCTTTGTTTGAAATTATTTATATTCGATAGTAAAAAAAAATATTCAAAAATTTGTATAACTTCTGTGCATAACATAAATATAACAAATATATATTTTTTCGATTATCATTTTAAGAGCGGCTATACAATGTCATTTCCTTCTTTTTCCATCCGATGTTTATTAGGCCTTGACTAGATCCTAATTCGCGACAAAAAAAATTCACAGGTAAAATACTTTCTAACAAAGATAAATTGTATTCAAAACTCGAATTCGCAACCTCAGATTAAGAATTAAAAAAATATTTATTGCACATGATTTTCAAGGCTTTGGTTCAAGGCTCTCATGATTTTCAGTAGGAGTGTACAAAGAAAATCAATAAACCGCACCAACCCGATAATTCGAGTCAACCCGAGAAAAAAATTCAACTATAGTTTGGTATTGGAGAAAAAAAAACTAACCATAATTGGTTTGGTTTGGTTTTAAAGAAAATCAAACCGAAACCAAACCAATTCGATTTTACATATATAGAAATTTTAGATATTTAATATATAAATATATTTATTGTGATGTAATTTATAAATATTTTTTAAACTTTTTCATAATTTTATCATTTGAGGTATTATTTCAAGATTGGACTTAGAACTTTTGAATGTTCCAATAAGTTTTATACTCAATAATATTAGTAACTTAAATAATGCTAACAAAAGTCCAAACCAAAATCAAATCAATATTAATGCTAACAAAAAACATTCGATTCAATACTACGAAAGACAATGTATTGAATATCTATTTTTTATTTTGCAATAATTTAGATAAAAATGCATAACCTATTTTTATTTTTTCTTTAGCGTTTAGTCATGTAACTAATATTTCCTTATTAGTATACTTATTTTAGCATGACTTAGTACTTTTAGATTATGTTTATTTTTATGAAAAAAGGTTCAAAATGCTCCTAAACTATTAGTAAAGGTTTAAAAATGTCCTGCATCCACATATTGGACAAAAAATTACTCCCCCCCCCCCCCCATCCACCTTTTTGGTTTACTTATGCCCTTTGACCAGTAGGTAAATGCTGAATTAAAAATAGTTATTATATATTTTGTAAAACTTAAAAAAATTATTTTACAAAATATTTTTATTTTTTAAACTAATACAACAGTCGCCCCACTAATTTAGTAAAACTTCTTCTTTTTTTTCAGTTTTTACACACAAAAAAAATTCATTTTTTCCAATTTTTTTTAAAAGCATTTTTTTTGTAAAAACTGAAAAAAAGAAGTGTTTTTAATAAAATATTTTTGCTTTTTAAAAGCTAAAAAAAATATTTTCCTTTTTGAAAAATATTGTAAGGGTTCTTGAGTTTGTACAATTCATTCTTAATTAATAGAGGAGATGACAAGGGCAGGATCATCAATTTCAATCCCAAGCTGCACAAGTTTCACTACCAAAGCCTTAAAGTATTTTTCAACAACGAAAATATGTTGTTGAAATAATTTTTTTAGTTTTTAAAAAACAACAATATTTTATAAAAATATTTTATTTATGTATTTACAAATATTTTTCAATTTTTACAAAAAAAATATTTTAAAAAAAATGAAAAAAAATATTTTTTTTGTAAAATCTGAAAAAAAAAAAAAGAAGAAGAAGAAGAAGAAGACGACGACTTTACTAAATTAGTGGACTACTGGTGCATTAGTTTAAAAAAATAAAATTTATAAGGTTTTAAAAAAAATTATTTTTAATTCAGCATTGACCTGACTGTCAAAGGGCATAAATGAACCAAAAAGGTGGATGGTGGGGTATGGATGAATGATAATTTTAAACCTTTTCTAATAGTTTAGGGGCATTTTGAATCCTTTTCTGTTATTTTTATTATGGCTCTTTGATTAGTAATATTTGTATTACATATTTTTATTGTCTTTATTGTTGAATATATTAGGATTATGTCGTGACACATCTCTTATTTTATATTATTTTGTTAAAAAATACCTTATATAGTTCTTACTAGGATTAAAGAAATATTTGAGCACAAGTTATATATTTTGTGCTACGAAGATTTTACCGGAAAAAACAAAAAAAACCCGAATTTCTCGAAAACCTGAAAAAATCGAGTTTGAAAAACCCGAGTTTTATTTGTTTGCTTTGGTATTTATATCTTATAACCCAACACAATTAGTTTGGATTGAAAATTGCCAAATCTGAACCAACCCGACCTATGTACACCCTTAATTTTCAGTATGGTACTTTAATATCTCGTAAAATTAGTTGAAGTAGTTCGACTCGGCATGAAGTTTAAGAAAAAAAGAATACTTTTAAAACTTGTGCCCTTGAAAGCTTAGCAGATAAAAGTTTTGTGGGGTCATGACATTTATGTGGTTATAAAAGTTTCTCATTAAAGGTAAAACGAGTAAAAAGAAAAATTTGAAGTTGAATTATTTATAATTATATAAATATGTCATTCTTTTTGAAACAAACTAATAAGGAAATTGTATCATCTAATTTGAAAAAGAGAGGTCATTACAAATTCCTTTAGTTACAATTCTCTTTTGTCTTGCAAGTCTTTCATAGTTTTCAATAATGTAGATTTTCAATGTGTTTTTGGTAATGGTAGATTTAATATTTAGTTTTTGATGTTTAATTGCCAAAATATATGTTAAAGAAAACACATTTACCAAAGGCGGGGGATTATAATTGTATGGGTCAAAATTAGATCAGAGAAATTCGGCACGCAGAGATATAAAGTCGTGGTCAGACAGGCCAAGGTCGGACCGTTATCAAACAGCTAGTTTGCTTTGGAATACTCAAAAGGAATATTCTACCGAATATCCCCTTTAAATTATACCTTTTTTTAGGATTTTCTATGGATACTCCCTTATAAAGAGGAGGGGAGGAGTTCCCAAGATGGGGGGCTCTCTCCCTCTCGGTCTCCCTCTCCCTCTTTCTAGAAAATATGTAAATACACCTCTCCAAAGAATTGAGAGGATGAGTGATCCCATACCTTCATCGGATTCAAAAAAGGGTCATAAGGTTCTTGTATTTGTCTACTATTAATCTTTATTAAATGAAAGAAGATCTGTCTCACTGAAGATCGGATGAATCTTTTCCTTTATTCATAATTTTGATACTTAATACATCTTTACTTATACCATTAAATCTGATCATAATCGCTGTCAACATTTATATTTGAATATGTTTCTCTATTTTTCCTACTCATCTCGGATCTAGAGTTATTTATCTTCAACTAGGATTTACCCCTTCAACTATATTGATTGATTTGCTTTAAAAGTGTTTAACAACTTTGAGTCAAACGACCGTCTGTGGGGATTTTCTAGTTAAAATTTTAGTTTCCTCTAGATCTAAGATTCAATTCCGACTATGGAGCATCTTCAGAAAAGCCAAACGAATTTGATACACCTAATAAAATAATGATTGAAGTACCTCTGTTGAATCATGGTTTCAAGGTGAGTAAAGAAATGGTCTCAATATTGCTCCAAGAAATCATAAACAGCTCAAGATATTTAGCTCAACTAGAAGGCCTTCGGTCTGTTGCATTAAAATAAAATCATTAGACCTTTCCATTTGATCACTCGCCTTGTCCGCATTATCATGCAACTATTACTGACAAATCTTTAAACAATTTACACATCCAAAGCTATTGGAGTTTTATTGAATAAAAGATGTAGAATATTTGGGAACTACCCTGTCGTATGCATTGACATCTAATCTAGATTTAAGAAGTGGCCCAACATTATACTTGGCTGCTGCTAAAATACCACGGTTGAGAGGTGTGCTTTTGCATAGTGGCGTCCTTTTAGGCCTTCGTGTGCTTTGCCATGCCAACTTCACTTTTTGCTTTGACATTTACAAGGATAGAAACTAGCTCTCAAGTATGGAGCACGGCGAATCATCCTCCGATATGGCTCGCAACACGTCATCAACCAAGTCACTGGGACTTTCCAAATAAAAGAACAAAGGCTACGAAAATATCAGGCTCCTACTGCCCGAGTTTGACGAGTGTCAACTCGACCAGATGCCCCGAGCACAAAACATCGAAATAGACGGCCTTGCCAAACTGGTAGCAGACACTAAAAGCATAACCAAAGGAGTGAACGTGACCGCTCCTCTCCACTCGCCGACCGATCAAATCGAGGTAACGAACGATTTAATTTGGTTTAACTAACCATTTTTCTTAATGGATAGAAGCAGGAGCATTCTCCCAAATAAATGAACATGAAATGCATCATATTCTCCAAATACAAGCAAAATTAAACAAATTGGGACTCCCACAGGAAATACGTCATATTCTCCAATGCAAGCAAAATTAAGAAAATTGGAACTCCCCCAGCGAACCCTTTCAGGCTAAGGCCTTCGCTATAAAAGATCGACAGGTTCGACCTCGTTCGAACTGGGACTCAGGCTAGCTGCCTTCGCCGTCAAAATATTACAATTCTACCTCGCTCGAACTAGGACTCAGGCTAAGTGCCTTCGCCATCAAAATATTACAATTCGACCTCGCTCGAACTAGGACTCAGGCTAAGTGCCTTCGCCATCAAAGTATTACAGTTCGACCTCACTCGAACTGGGACTCAGGCTAAGTGCCTTCGCCATCAAAGTATTACAGTTTGACCTCGCTCGAACTAGAACTCAAGCTAAGCGCCTTCGCCATCAAAGTAGTACAGCTCGACCTCGCTCAAACTGGGACTCAGGCTAAGTGCCTTCGCCATCAAAGTATTACAATTCAACCTCACTCAATTTGGGACTCAAGCTAAATGCCTTCGCTATCAAAGTATTACAATTCGACCTCGCTCGAACTGGGACTCAAGCAAAGTGACTTCACAATCAAAATATTACAGTTCGACCTCGCTCGAACTGGGACTCAGGCTAAGTGCCTTCGCCATCAAAATATGACAGTTCGACCTCGCTCGAACTGGGACTCAGGCTAAAGGCCTTCGCCATCAAAGTATTATAGTTGGACCTTGCTTGAACTGGGAATCAGGATAAGTGCCTTCGCCATCAAAGTATTACATTTCGAACTCCCTCGAACTGGGACTCAGGCTAAGTGCCTTCGCCATCAAAGTATTACAGTTCGACCTCGCTCGAACTGGGACTCAGACTCAGACTAAGTGCCTTTGCCATCAAAATATTACAATTCAACCTCGCTCGAACTGGGACTCAGTCTAAGTGCCATCGCCATCAAAGTATTACAGTTCGACCTCGCTCGAACTGGGACTCAGGCTAAGTGCCTTCGCCATCAAAGTATTACAGTTCTACCTCGCTCGAACTAGGACTCAGGCTAAGTGCCTTTGCCATCAAAGTGTTACAGTTCGACCTCGCTCGAACTGGGACTCAGGCTAAGTGCCTTCGCCATCAAATTATTACAGTTCGACCTCGCTCAAACTGGCACTCATGCTAAGTGCCTTCGCCATCAAATTATTATAGTTCGACCTCGCTCGAACTGGGACTCAGGCTAAGTGCCTTCACCAATAAAGTATTACAGTTCGACCTCGATCGAACTGGGACTCAGGCTAAGTGCCTTCGCCATCAAAGTATTACAGTTCGACCTCGCTCGAACTGGGACTCAAGCTAAGTGCCTTCGCTATCAAAGTATTACAGTTTGTCCTCGCTCGAACTGGGACTCAAGCTTAGAGCCTTCGCCATCAAAGTATTATAGTTAAACCTCGATCGAACTAGGACTTAGTCTAAGTGCCTTCGCCATCAAAGTATTATAGTTCGACCTCGCTCGAACTGGACTCAGGCTAAATGCCTTCGCCAACAAAGTATTATAGTTCGACCTCGCTCGAACTGGGACTCAGTCTAAGTGCCTTCGCCATCAAAGTATTACAGTTCGACCTCGCTCGAACTGGGACTCAGGCTAAGTGCCTTCGCCATCAAAGTATTACAGTTCGACCTCGCTCGAACTGGGACTCAGGCTAAGTGCCTTCGCCATCAAAGTATTACAGTTCGATCTCGCTCGAACTGGGACTCAGGCTTAGTGCCTTCGCCATCAAAGTATTACAGTTCGACCTCGCTCGAATTGGGACTAAGGCTAAGGCCTTCGCCATCAAAGATCGACAGGTTCGACCTCGTTCGAACTAAGTTTAAGGCTAAGTGCCTTCGCCGTTAGAGATTGACAGTTCGACCTCGCTCGAACTGGGAGTGAGGCTAAGGGCCTTCGTAAAAAAAAATAGTTCGAAATCGACCAAACAATGATGGGTTAACATTTTGATAAGTTCGAAATAATAACCTTTAAGGCCAAGGGCTATCGCCAAAGAGAGGAAGTCGACCCCAAAAGCCAAGGGCCTTCGCCAAAGAGAAGAATTCGGCCTCGACCGAATCAACCTTCGGCCTCGTCCGAATCAACATTCAGCCTTGTCCGAATCAACCTTACGGCCAAGGGCCGTTACTAAAAAAGAGGGGGTTGACCCTTATGGCCAAGGTCCATCGCCAAAGAGAGGAGGTCAACTCCAAAGGCCAAGGGCCTTCTCCAAAGAGAAGAATTCGGACTCGATCGAAATAATATTTGGCCTCGACCGAATCAACCTTCGGCCTCATCTGAATCAATATTCGGCCTCGTCTGAATCAACCTTACGGCCAAGGGCCATTACTAAAAAAGTGGGGGTCGACCCTTATGGCCAAGGGCTATCACCAAAGTGAGGAGGTCGACCCCAAAGGCCAAGGGCCTTCGCCAAAGAGAAGAATTTGGCCTCGACCGAAATAACATTCGGCCTTGACCGAATAAACATTCGGTCTCGTCCGAATCAACCTTACGGCCAAGGGACATCACTAAAAAAGAGGGGGTCGACCCTTATGGCCAAGGGTCATCGCCAAAGAGAGGAGGTCGACCCCAAAGGCCAAGGGCCTTCGCCAAAGAGAAGAATTCGGCCTCGACCGAAATAACATTTGGCCTCGACTGAATCAACCTTCGGCCTTGTCCGAATCAACCTTACGGCCAAGGGCCGTCAGTAAAAAAGAGGGGGTCGACCCTTATGGCCAAGGGCCATCGCTAAAGAGAGGAGGTCGACCCCAAAGGCCAAGGGCCTTCGCCAAATAGAAGAATTCGGCCTCGACCGAAATAACATCCGGCCTCGTCCGAATCAACATACGGCCTCGTCCGAATCGGCCTTGCGGCCAAGGGCCGTCACTAAAAAAGAGAGGGTCGACCTTTACGGCCCAGGGCCGTCGCCAAAAAGAAGAATTCGGCCTCGACTGAATAAACCTTCGGCCTCGTCCGAATCAACTTTCGGCCTCGTTCGAAACAACATTCGGCCCCGTCTGAATCAACACTCGACCTCGTCCGAATTCACATTCGACCTACTCGCCCGTCCAGGTCCGAAGGCACAAATGACCTCCTTTGATGCCGCCATCCCGGCCTCGACGACCTTCTCCAATTCTACCGCCTTCTCGATCGACTCATCACTCGAGTCATTGCCCTGATAGAACTCTACTAATGTTCAGCCCACGAGTATACTACTATCCTAAAGATCGGCACCCTCAGTCGCGATCCACAATAGTCGACCTCCCCATCCGAATTTCTCAAAATTACGATTAATGAAATCCGCTCACCGAGCTCGACCAAGAGACGACCTATATAAGCGAAGGGACTAACTGTATGAGTCAAAATTAGATCAAAGAAATTCGACACGCAGAGATATAAGGTCGTGGTCAGACAGGCCAAGGTAGGTGATAATAGGTGAATTTGACTATGATCACGCCCTAAATAATCACATTTTCATGTTGTTTTGATTATATATA